>JAHWLE010001410.1:0-11667 GCA_024679135.1 Phytophthora foliorum | reverse complement strand
CGGCGGCTCGCGGCTGTGCGAGGTGCCAGGCTGCATGCGTAACGACCGCGGTGGAGGCCTCTGTGCCACCCACGGCGGCGGCAAGCGCTGCACCATGGAGGCCTGCAACAAACCATGCCGACGCAAAGGCCTGTGCTCTGCACACCTGCGCCAGTCGGAGGGCACCAAGTAAAGGAGGGGTCGACCAAGTGGAAGTCGCTCCGCCCTCGCCGACGTGAAAGACGAGGAGATGACAACGGCGGTGATGGCGGGACGACGACACGGGACGAAGCAGAAAACGAGGAGGGGGAGGGAGCGGGGGGAGGAGGAAAGGAGAGTGGAAGGGAAACTGACGGGTCTAGTGGCGTTGGAATCCTTTGCTGCTACGTGGTCGATCGAAGTCGAGGAGCGTGCTCACTCTCTTTGTGACAGAGAGGGGCTTCGGCCGACGGCAGCAGAGGAGGCTCTGCATTATTCATATGG
This sequence comes from Phytophthora foliorum, assembly GCA_024679135.1. Classification (NCBI taxonomy): domain Eukaryota; phylum Oomycota; class Peronosporomycetes; order Peronosporales; family Peronosporaceae; genus Phytophthora; species Phytophthora foliorum. Next base: position 11,205 of record JAHWLE010001410.1, on the reverse strand, counting down.
TGTATAATTGGCTTGGCGGATACGTGCGAGCGTGGTCCGTTGCGACGAGGAAGGTCAAGAGTCATCGAGTGGTGGCGGAGTCGAGTGGCTGTCCCGACCAGTTTTTCTAGGGAGGGGGTTGAAGGCTGGCGAGACCAGGGCTGGACGTGTGTCGGTTCGGCGAGGGACGGTCGTCGGGGCCCCACTCGAGCGGTGCTTTGGTTCTGAAGCGTTGGCGGTGCGGATTCAGCGTGCGGTCCGTTAGCTCTTCTTTATTTACAGCGAGGAAATGTTGGACTAATGCCATTTTGACCTTTAACAGCAAGGGGGTGTTCAAGTCTCATATATATAGTAGCAATTCTAATGTGCAAGGGGGAAGTCTTCTAATATCTACATGTACTTGGGCAGCTCGTCGAGGCTATCTGACGCTCGCACAAGTACTTAGTAGTAGTAGTGGTAGTAAGGAGCCTGCACCGTCGGAAAAGAGTGCGAGCACCAAGCGCACACCACCAAGACGCCGCCCAGCTCAGCGAGCGAGGAAAGCCTGGAGCTCCTGCCCAGCGGGCAAACTGCCCACATCGCGCTATGTGGCACTTCTCCGGTTGAAGTCGGACCCGTCGTGGTACTAAATCAAGTTACCGGTCGCAAGTAAGCACGTGCGTGCCGCCAAGAACTTACTCACACTACCGGTGGACTACCGGCGGCAGTGAATTCGCAGTTCGCCGTTGGCCAATGTCATCGAGAAACATTCGTGCAACATTCTTTCGCATACAGCCACTTGTTGGATGTCATCGAGAAACATTCGCGCAACCTGATTCGTACATAGTTCTCTGGATTTTAGATCCAGAGTCTTGAGGGGATACCATTTTGCCCAAAATAACCTTTTCTTTTGATACTGATACGTAACCTAAAATAAACTTGTATATAGCGTCCCTTTGTAAAACCTGTGACTAACATAATACCTGTTATATTATATGTAAAAGCAATCCAGAGTTCTCGTTGTGGTCATATTCACCGTGAGATAACATAATTGTACCATATATGTAATACATACTAAAATATACCTCATACAAACTTGAGGATAACCGTGTTGATAGAGAAGAACCAGGTATTCATGTCCAGATCGTACGCCGTGTTGAACTGCTGCGCGGCCTAGCGGACGACTGGCTAGCGCAGGACATTTGGACCACCGAGGGGGCGTTCGTCGGGCCCGAGTTCATCCGCGACGGCATGACGCACGCCGTGGCTGAGATGCTCCGCTGCAGCACCACGTGCTGCAACGACATGTACTTCTTCCCGGACGACGTGTGTCGCGTGCTCGAGGAGACGGGATTCCGAGGTTCCGTGGGTCAGATCGTCATGGAGTTCCCTGGGACGTATGACTCCGGAACCGACGTCTTCCTGGCCAAGGCCCAGCCGAACCTCGCCATTGGCGAGGTGCTTTGCGAGTCGCCAAGTACGCGCCTGGATGCCACGACCTCATCACGACCACCGCAACCCCGCACACAGCCCTTTAATGCGTTTCTCAAATCACGGTACGAAAGCAACTCCTTCAAGGGCGCACCATGCGCCCTTGAAGCATAAAACGGGTTTCCACGCACCGGCTTTCCCTTGCTTTCCCTGCCATCCGTTCGTCCATACAAAAAAGAAGACACATACACTCTATCTTTCAATGTCACTTTGAAACACCATTGCCACCATGAGAACAGACTATGACGATCAGGAGGAAAGAAACTTAGTGCAGATAGCGCACCAGTTTGAGCGCGTGGGGCTGCGCATCACGTGGAACTATGTGGTCAGACGAATGAACTCAAAACGTACTGCGCTCCAGCTCCGCAATCGACTGAACTGCCTCAAACGGACGTATGGAAGCATCCTCGGCCGTTTCCCTCCATGCTTCTTCGTCGGCTTCTCCGAACATCCCCTCCACGTTCCGCAAAGTTTAATCGGGTACAAAAGGAGTCGTGCTGGTCTTAGCGCTGGTCCTTAGGACGGCGTTCCTGCCTCAGCAGGTACGGCGGCAGCACGGGCGCGCTTTGCAGGACTGCCAGACTAACGTTCGATGTACGTGTGGTGGCGGAGCAGGTGATGAACGTGATGCTGGTGGCGTTCGGGTAATCGGTGACAGTGTTGATGACCATTCGCAGGCCGTACACCCTTTCCGCATCCTGCTCTCCGCACATAAAGCGGTTGTTGCGGTTGATTTGATTTTCAGCAGCGTAGGGTCTGAAGGTGTTCGCCAGTCAGCGGGCCGTACACATGACAATGCGGGTGAAATACTGCCATCGGGAGTTACCGCGTTGATCGAGGCGGTCGGTCCGGTGACGGACAATGACGTTTTCCTCGATGTAGGAGCTGGTGTTGGTAACGTACTAGCTCAGGTTGCGCTAACGACTAATGTTAGCGCGAGCATTGGGATCGAACTGCGGCCTGACCTGTCATTGTTGGGCGGATCATGTATTCAGCGACACACAGAGCAATATCTGCTCCTTGACAAGGTTTTGCTCAAAGCTACAGATGTGAGACATGCTGCAATTGCTTCCCAGTCACCCATGCGTGAAGCAACTATAGTTTTTGCCAACATCTTTCTGTTTGAAGAAGATACCAAGCTAGTTATCTGTCGGGAACTCAGTGTAATGCCACGTGCCAGGATAATTGCGGCAACGTCTCGCTTTTGCCCAAGACATCGAGCAACGTGCTCCAAGCCGTTTTGCCGTCACTGGCAATTGATGAGGGAGGTGAAGGTGTTATGCAGCTGGAAGGCATCGCTTCACCCGGTGTTCACCTACCACAGAAAGAACAAATAAACGTCGTATTCATCATTATCAGTTCTGCGCTGCTATATATACAGCATCGAGTCAGTGAGCGCTACGCTAACCTCGACTACATTTGGATTTGGCGGGCTACGTCTGGCCGTGTAGCTAGGCTAGTAGGTTGATATGCAGCATCCTGGCGAAACTTGGCGAGCCTTGAATGACGACGCACGTTTCCTTTGCCAGTAAAAAGTTGATTTGGCTGATAAAATTGATGAAATTTCTCCCAGCACGTCCGCGCGACAGAAGGGCACAATCAGGGCTTGGCGGGCTGGTCATGTACTACCCGGCACAAGCACACTTCGTGCGTCACGCAGAAGCTTGTAACCTCTGTCGGATATCTCCCCTCCCACCGGCAGACAACGCAACGACGTCGCTTTGTGTTCTTCTCTGCAAAAAGCTGGCGGGACGCGACGGAGGGGCACGGCGTCTCGGGCATTCTTTTTAAGTATTGTGGCTGCTGTGATGATGTAGAAATCTCCTGAACGACTGCTTCCTCTTGGCCTCGAGTATACAACATTTGACCGTCACTGGGGGCATCAGCCCATTTCCCGTTTAGCAGTTCGCCAACCAGCTCCATGACAAATTTTCTGTGGGGATCGCGAGCAGTCGGCTCCGGCTTCACCAAACGACGCGTTAGATACGCATTGGATCTAGCGGCGTCGATAAGAGCTAAGGCAAGCTTTTTGTGCCACCTCTTATAAGAGTGTCCGTCGGCAATTGAAAAACGCCCTCGAATTTGGTCAAGCCTATCCACACCCTGCCTATTGGCATTGTACTTTGAAATGCAAACAGGGGCTGGAAACTCCTTTCTTTCACCGCCAATCATTCGAGTCACAGTTGTGATGTCAGAAGAATCTGCATTTGTCACCATATTGACAATATTGCCGTCGCACCAGGTCGCAGCAAGCATGCTGTGGTCGTGTGCAACTGCTTGACGGTAATCTCCACGCGCACAGTCCTCCTTGTGCAGTATTGTGTGGGATGGGTAATGCTTACTGTTCGCGCGAATCGCGCCGCGACCATACATACCCTTGAGCCGAAGCTCCTGTAGAAGCTGAACGGACGTATAATAGTTGTCCATGTTAACAATACGATTCGATCCGAACAGCGGCCGCGTTGCCTTCAGCACATGTTGTCTAATCTTCGACACCTCCTCAAACTCTTCACGCAGTTGTTGGGCTTCTTCTTGTCCAACGACACCGCTCAGACGATCCGTTATGTCGCTCCTATTGCAGTGCAGCTTGTAGTTGACCGCAATCCACGTCGTAGAGCAGCAAACCATGTACAGCCGGAAATGGTATTTACCGGTCGGTTTCATTGGGTTGTAGACAACCATGTGACGGCCTTGTCGAGAGCGGCAGGCGACACTGGCTTTATCTAAGGCAACATCCCGCCCTACATGTACGTACTGCCCACCCATAATCTTGAGTAAGTTCAACTGTGGCCGGATACGGGCTGCTGCGTCCTTTTCCAATGTGGTAGGAGATGCGTTGAAACTGAGGCATCGACGAAGTAGTTTGAACCGAGTAAGACTCATTATGCCGTCCAAAGAAGTCGTTGTCCCACCAAAAATGAGGTCTTCCGGTTGTGGGCCCCAATAGTTTGCATACTCGCCCTTTTCATTCATGACCATGAAGAACATGATGCCCAAGAAAGTCATGAGTTCGTGGAGGGTAAACGGAGTCGCACGAATGCTCTTGACAACAGCGTACTTGGACTACTTGGCGCCAAAAATACAGCGGGATATACGCAAAAAAAGCTCGATGAGGCAGAGTGCTCAAAGATGTGCTTGTACTCGGGGCGCAAGCAGGTTTTTGTTGAACCGTCGGGATGCTTGTACAGGTATGTAGGTGCTTCGAATTGGTCGGACGGGATAAGCGCATGCTCCGAATAGCTTCCACTTCAGCAAGACTGGTCGGAAGGACGTCCGTAGGGTTAAACGCCTCGTACGTCTCTGCTGCTTCGAGCTCTGCCGTGTCGACTCCCACATCGACATCATCCGATGGGTCAGACTGCACCAGAACCCTCCAGTCCGGTTTCACCACACGTGTAGGATTTGCGTAGTTTTTGATTCCATTCTGGATCAGACCCAAACTTAGATGCTTCACTGCACTTTGGAACTGACTATCGAGCCATCGGACCTGGAAGAGCTTCGCCTTTTCGCCTTTGTCAACGTAGCGGTACAACCTTCCGATGATGTATGCTGTTCCAACTGGGCGATACACCTTGGCCTTCATCCATGACTCTTTGTCTGGAGTAAAAGCAACCAGCTTGTCGACATGAACATTCTGCAGCAGAACGCTAGGTGTCCGCGTCTGCGTTTCAGATCCTCCAACATCAGGAGTCATTGACACCGCCAAAGCGGACACCCGTAGCGGTGGGTCCGCGCTGGCCGATCTACCCAACCCACCTCCACTATTGCATCCATATTCACCACCACCATCGCCGACAACAACAGCCCCACCGGCATCACGTTCACCACCTGCTCCACACACGTACATCGAACGTTAATCTGGCATCCCTGCATAGCGCGCCCGCGATGCCGCCGTACCTAGCGCTTGAGTATCGCCGCTCCAGATCCCACTGGTAACGAACTGGAGAAGAGCTAGTTCTCCCAAGATGAAGTCACGGCCGTCTTGTCCACGTGGATCCCCTCCAGGTCGAATATACATGTGGCGCTGGTCGAGGCTTCGACTGGCCGGCGGCTTCGAAGTCCAACCATTTTGTTTTAGCTGTGACCACGTCTGGCGAAACACGCTTACGCCCCCCAAACTTGTCGCCGTCTCTTCAGCACTGGTTACACTGTTAGAGAAACGAGAGAGGCGGCGGCGCTTCCTGGTATTTGTAGATTCCTCGCGCTTCCGCTTGCCGTCGCCTTCATCCAATTCCGCCATTTCCTCCCTCTTTCGTTGTGAGACTAAATTGGGGGATGAGAAGGTGTCGTCCCTTCGTACCAATATATATGCATAAGGGTACTGTTTGAGGTTTTGTGTGTCAGCCGACATTTTTAATATTATCACGTTACGAAATTTATTAAATATGTGGAACCAACTTGGGCGCCAAATTTTGGCGGGCAATAAGCTTGTTAGACTTCTTTTATGTACGATACAAATGTGAACATGAATGCATCATCGCCCTGCATGTATTCAAGACACTGTATCGGACCATGCTAAAATAAAGAAGAATGCATCACGTCAAATCGGCGAGTAGAACGTAAGCTTGACCGACTCGAATTGAAGCCTTGTGGATAACCCACAGGCTCGTCATTATATATAAAATGACTATTCGAGGAATTATCGTGAACGGTGTGCAGCCGCGTTGGTATTTAGAGGTGTACACATCGCCGGGCGTGCGCGAGGCACCGGTCTATTATAGCATTAATAGCACGCCGCCACCAACGTACGCCACAAGCTCATGCGCGTGTCTCTTGTCCGCGTGCTCAAGTGCTTCCGTCGCGTCCTCCGCTCTGCAACCAGCCGTAAGAGACGGCTTCCGCGACATTATCATATCATTTCATTCCATTTCACTCGATAAAGGCGAGAAAGCCTGCCGGAGCATCATCATGCTGTCAACGCTAGCGTGTCATCGTTCATAGAATGTATTTGAGTGGTAGGTTATTGGAAACTTATTTTTCATTACCGTATAAGTTACTTGATTTTGTCCAATCAGCAACACACTGTGAAATAACAAGCATCGAGCTCCCCTTTCAGCCAATCAGCTTCATATGCAAAAGGCGCATGGTGCGCCCTTTCAGGCAGCTCCAGACTAGCATTTATTGCATCACCTGTGATTTGTATGGGTGCCTTGTCCCTACCACCCCCTAAAAGGACGCATAGTGAACCCATTTAGCTTGAATTCACCTATGTCTGTATACTATAGTTTAAACCTGTCACTCGCAAAAGGGTTAAGTACCTCGTACCATATTCTAGGTGCTTGTTTTAGGCCGTATAAGCTCTTTTTCAGCTTACAGGCTAACTTCCAGATCCACTGCAAAATCCCATTGGTTGCCTCATGTAGATACTCTCACTTAAATGACCATTTAAGAACGCCGTAGAAACGTCCATTTGGTGTAGGTAGAATCCTAAAATTGTAGCTGGGTCTAACAGTAACCGCGACGACTCATATCAAGCTACAGGGGCAAAGACCTCTTGGTAGTCAATACCATACAGTTGTGTACTGCCTTGCACAACTAATCTAGCCTTAAAACGGTCCACAGAACCATCTGCCTTATATTTCACGTCAAATATCCAATGGCAACCTAGTGCCCTTCGCCCTTCTGGAAGGAGTACTAATTCCCACGTATTATTCTTTATGAGAACGTCATACTCTTCCCTAATGGCACACTCCCACTGCTCGGCATGTGGGCTAGTCTGAGCTTCCTTAATTGACTTTGGAATTCGAATACGAACCGGGGCAGTGACCACTGTCCTTAGCTGTGTGACGTAGTCTTTTAATCGTACATTGGTACTGCGCTGACGCTTTGTGCAGCGGGGCTGCCGTAGCTTTAGCGTCAGAGGAAGACGTACAGTACACTCTCCGAGTCTTAGCTACGGTTATAAACCCAGGTTCTATACCAGAACCAAGTACAGTCCGTAGATAATGTTATCTATGGATTCCAAGAGACATAAATACCTTAAGCAAGGCTAATAGACTCTTTGCTTCAAAAAATGAACTGTCTTTATTGTTGTTATTCACGGCAGGACCGCCTGTTGTGTAAATGTATGAGGATCACTATCTAGCATAGTAGAACCTAGTCAAATGCATATCTAGTGGCTGTGGAGCCACCTACTGATATCAAGCTAACTATCCAGTACTGAGTACTGCTTTAAGGAAGAAGGTGTGGACACACCAACGTGTGTGTCCTACATAACCCGTGTAGCCCCGTTACACCCTCCCCCACCAAGACTCCGGATACGGAGAGTCGTATCCGGTAAATGTGTTCGCATTCAAACACTTTTGGCCCGAGGCCACGGCAAAGAGGCTAGCGCGGACGGCGCGGCGCCACACGCGTGCTACACGCATCACCAGATCCTGGCATCGCTCACAGGCATGGCCCACGCGCTTACCAAGCAGCTGGGCCACCCATGCTACGCCAGGGGCACCGTGTGAGCTTGTGGGGCGGCTTCAAGCCGGTGGGTTCGGACCCAAGGTACCAAGGTCATGCTAGCCAGCGTCGTTGACGACATTCGTCGAAGTGCCAAGCCCAGCGGCATTGTGCACAAGCTGTAGAAGCTAGCACAGACTCTGTGGGCACTCCTAGTGCGTTCCGTTGTTGCTGATGTCGCCTTCCAGAAGGCACCGAGTCCCAGACTCCATTTGCGGACGCTGTGCGTCGCCGTGGCCACGGACCTTCCAGCAGGGCTTGCCTGAAGTCGTGGGTTGGCTGACAGCCAGAGCTTCTCGGGTCCTGACCCGCCGCTGACGTCCCGTCACCCGATTGACGAGTGGACATGCTCTCCTTGAGCGTCATGGCTGGTGCTGCATCGCTGTAAGCGACAACTCCGTTGGCCCCGTCAACTGAGGGGTGGACTACGTCCAAGTGTACATTCAGTACTAGCTGCGTGATGTGGGGCTCGAACCCTCCACCATCAGCGTGCGCTCTCAGAGCAACGACCACTCCACCATGGCGTGTGTCATATCACAGAGAACAGGGTCCAATAACATCAATGTTGTGCAGCCGGAGGCTGTGGGGTTTGAACCCTCAACCACTCGCGTGAGCTCCTCGAGCACATACCATGCGACCACTGTGTGTGGGTCATCAGCAGGTTGTTAGCTATCCCTGCAAGCTCCACGAGCAAATTGTATTCGGGCACTCGCTCAAGGCGGGTACCACTGTACTTTCGCTTTCCCAAAGCAATTAGCGTGACGCTTAGCGTAAGCATAAGCATAAGCATCGCGCTCGCTCGAACTGCGTGAGCAGCATATGCACTAGGTGCTTGCTTGTCTCAACAGACGTAGGCCAGAGCCTGAGATCGGTCACTGACCCATCAACTCCCCACACTAGTGGGAAGCGCGGTTGGACCGCTCGCGCGGCCGGAGGCCTTGCCGGTGCTGGTGGTCGTGGCGATCAAAAGCGTCTACAACGTCAGGGCAATCTTGCCGAAGAGGTACCTCAAACTCCCTCGAGTTCTTCGAGTGGGAATATCCTCTCCACTTCACTAGATACTGGTACTGCCCCTTGCAGCGGCGTCCCGCTAGAAGCCGTTCCACATGGTAGTGGAGTTCACCTTGCTCATCGAGCAGCGCCGGAGGTGGCCGACCATGAGCTGATCGCCCCTCTGGCAGTGTTGTTCCAGTTTCAGAACTGCCAGGGGGACGCTCAAGCACTCCCGTGCGTTGCTGTTGCACCCTAGGTGCCAGCTCGTCCGAGCTCACCATGCTCGGATTATGGTATGGCTTAAGCAAGCCCACGTAGAACGTTGGATGTGTTCGCATCTTCTTCGGAAGGTTGAGTGTGTACGCTAGGCCCTTCCTGGCCACGACCTTGAACGGTCCGATAAAGCGCGGGCGCAGCTTCGTCTTGAAGACGGCAGACACAGTATGTGTAGGCAGGGATTTAGCATTCAATAAAATCAGGTCACCGACCTCAAAGCTGTCAACATTGCTTCTGCCTTCAGCTTCCGCATGCACCTTTTGCTTATCTTGGCTCTCAGCCATGGTGTCACGTACGTGTCATAAGACACTTAGACGCGTTGACAGAAACTCGTCAACCTGTTCACGAACGGTGAGAGGGCCCACCAAGCCCTGAACCACGGAGTGGAAGCGTCAACGGGACGCGTGGGTGAGTGAGGCCGTTCACGTAGAACGGAGTGTAGCCAGTGAAGGCATGCACAGCATTATTCACTGCGAACTCCACGAGTGGAAGCATGGCGCTCCAACGCTTCGGCGTTTCCGCGCACACGCTACGGAGGACATCCTCCACAACGCGATTAACGCGTTCAGGTTGACCATCGGTCTGCGGATCCGCTGTGGACATGTCCAGCTTGGTGCCAAGCACCTTGAAGACGGACGACCAGAGCTTGCCTGTGAAACGGGGATCTCGATCAGAGACGATCGACTCGGGCAGCCCATGCTGGCGGAAGACCCGGTCGACAAACAGCTTTGCTGTACCTTTGCCATCGATGGTGTTCGGCACCGCCGCGAGGTGAGCCATTTTGCTCAAACGGTCCACAAAGACCACGACGCCGGTGTTGCCTGCCTCGTCCTTCAGCAGGCCGAACACAAAGTCCAGGCTCATGGACTGCCAGCACCCCGAAGGTGCAGACAAACTCGCCAGCGGCACCGCCGCATGCGGTGAGGGTTTCACCCGTTGACACGTTTCACACGTGCGCACGTACGTGCTCGCTCACTTATACAGCTTGGACCACCAGTAGTGCCTGCTCACAGAGCCATAGGTCTTCTCACGACCGAGGTGGCCGCTAAGCGCCGTATCATGTGCCTCATAAAGGATGCGATTATTTAAAGCCTCATCGTGAGCGACCACGACACGGGGCGTGTCCTCCGGATCGGTGCTATAATATAGCAGGCCACCATCAAGGGGATATAGATGCAGCCTCGCGCGCAAGCGCGCCGACAGTTTAATGTCCGAGTCGTCAAACTCCTTGCTCCCAAGAGCACGTAGCAGAGCTACACGTGTGTCATCTCGCGCACACGCTGCGCGAATCAAGTCCGTCACGGACGACGTCACTGTCGTGACATGAGCAAGCTCACAGTCGGGTCTGCGGGACAATGCATCCGCCAACTACGTTCTGCCTGCCAGGCTTGTACTTCACCTCGAAGTTGTACTCCGCGAAGAAGGACAGCCAGCGAGCCATCCTTTGCGAAAGATGAGGCGACTGGGTTGCAGTGCGTAGTGACGCAAGATGGGTGAAGATCACAAACGGCTTAAGGCCGAGCAGGTGAGCCCTGAATTTGACAACAGCATACTTCATTGCAAGTAGCGCCTTGTCATGAACCGTGTAGTTCTTCTCTGCAGCCTTGAGCTGGCGAGACTCAAACGCAATTACGCGGTCACGCCCTTCGACGTCTGCTTCTTGCAGCAGTGCACAGCCAATGACAAAGTCCGATGCGTCACAGACGACACTGAAAGGACGGTCAGGGTCTGGCAAGGCCAGGATCGGCGCGTGAAGGAGACTATCCTTGACCGCAGCAAAGGCATCTTGATGCTCGGTGTTCCAACACCACTCTGCATCCTTCTTAAGGAGATTGGACAATGGCCGAGCCATTGCAGCGTAGTTCTCGCTGTATTTGTGCAAGAAGTTGGCGAGGCCAAGCCACTTGCGTAAGTCCTTTTGGTTCTTAGGAACCGGCCAGACAACAATGGCTTTAACCTTAGCGGGATCCGCTCGAAGGCCTCGCTTCCCAACGAAGCACCCTAAGAAGGGAATCTCTTCCGCCCCGAAGATGCATT
>JAHWLE010001409.1:0-11671 GCA_024679135.1 Phytophthora foliorum | reverse complement strand
GCTGCAGGTCGTGAGCACCACGCAGCGACCGCCAGCGCGCCCGTGACCAAGCTGCGCGGCCGTGTCCGCATGAACCGCCTTCACCGACAGACAGGCATGTCGGTACCCCGCCATCCTCTCGACTTCTGTGGTCTCGGTCGTGCCTGCCGCTGCTGTCGCTGGTTTCTGCTAGGTGAGGGGGCGGGGGGATTGTTTGTGAGGATCACTTAGTTGAGCCCGGTGCGATACTGACGGCGCGTCACTACACTGTAGTGTTGGGTCAAATCCTAGCCGAGCTATTACCCATTACCGTTATTACCTTTTTAATACCAGTTATTAGAGTTAATACTTTGTGTGTAAAATTGATGTGGCAGAAATATTTGGATCGCAAGTTTAACTTTGGAGCTCGAGCGTTTGCATCCATATCATATTCAAACAAACTGCACCAGGGACCACGACAACAAAACCAAGCGCATGGAAGAGGACCCCAACAACATGAGTGTCGAAGGCAATAGGCTTGGACGCCCTCCCGTCGGTGTGTAGAAATAATTTATCTCGGTAGTTCCGCGGTGGGCCACACCGAAGAAGCAGCACCCCGATATCGAGTGCAAATACTGCCGCAAGATGATTCGTCACGCCCATCCCAAGTAAAGCTTTCGACCGCATATTCGACGCTGTCCAAAAGCACCCACCGAAGTCCGTGGAAGATACGCCCAGCAAGCGAGACCGGGAAGATTCCAACGAACCTCATACGCCATCCAAGCGTGCGCGTACTGAAACTGGACCTGGCGTGCTCGGGCCGGTCTCCCTCGCTGAAAAAAGAGTTCTATCTGGAGGTTGCCAAAGCATTTTATTATTTTTATTTCACGAACTCGTTGTCGAGCTCCTTCTTGAGCTGCACGATAATGATGAAGAGCACTGTGGAGGTCTCGCGCCAGTAGTAATAGTTCAAGACGGCCGCGGCCATCATCATGTACATGCTGACGCGTGTGGCAACGTCTTGCTGCGCCTTGTGGTAGGCCTCGACAATCCGGAACGGAGGCACAACGAACTTGGCGTCGGGTCCGTCGAGCACGTTGGACTTAGTATCCGTGCGGTCGAGGCCCGGGTTGGGGCGAAAGCCCATGAGCTCGAGACCTTCCCACGTTGTCCACGAGCGACTCGTCGTCCAGGTTCATGGTGACGCCATGGTCGAAGGCCGTGGCCAGGTCCTTCAGCGTCGTGAAGTTGTAGTTAAAGGTGAAGATGACATTCTCACTAGCCACGCCCAGCTACTTGCAGATGTGCAGATCGACTGACGAGATGCAGTCCGCAGCTTGATGATGGCCGCATTGGGCAGTGCCTTGACGGCGTAGAATTGTTGGAAGTCCGGGAAGTGTGCGCGGAAGGCGGCCAGCAGGCGGCACACGTTGTCGTGAATCAACGGGTGGTCGTAGATCTGCAGTGGTGTGCCGTAGGTGGCGGCCAGCGCATCGAGTTGTTTGTCAGTTGCTCAAACTTCCGGCGACAGATTTTGCGGTACACAATTCTTACATAATGGTATTACCATCGGTAATAAATGTCTAGAACTACATAGGTAAGTTAATACCGTTATTAACTTGGTAAGAAACAACACTATATATGGTACACTTCAACGAATCCACTGGGTCTGTACAGACGCATTGGTACACTGTACCGTGCCTTTTGATGTGTATATACACCTGCTACCGTATAAACAGTCTTTGAGGCGTTATTACGCGTCTTTTGGAATAGACGTATATACACCCACCCCCAACGCTGCACAGGGCCGTCCAAAGATCACTCCGGACGTTGTGCAGCTGGAGAGGTTCATTTGCCATTTTACTTGGTCAGTCCACACCACGGCCAAAGCGGGGCCAAGAGGACGACTCCAGGATATCAACGAGGCTCATCGAGACATCAATAAAGCCAAGTCGACGGACACGCGAGATCAGTAGCTTCCCAAATACGACAGTGCTGGCAGCGCGGATATAAACACGATTTCGTAAAGACGCGTACTACGCGTCTTTTTCAATTCGGATTGTATTTATGGACGCCTGCACAACGGGTTCATTCAGTCACGGCTAAAGCTGTACCGTAATAGCCCCAAATACTGGACGCTCAGACGTCAACCACGTGAAAACGCTGGAATTGCGAAAGAGTACTTCAAAATGAACTGCGAGGCATGCGTAGATTGCATGATGTGTATTCTGAATAAAAAATTGGTCCGGCAAAATGTTTGTTGTCAGTGGTGTGTTCGCATTTTCACTACACAACTGCTACGTGAGCGTGGTGACATCGTTCTCAGATGTATACCCGTGTGGGATCAATGTTCGGTCGTGCACCTGCTTCATCACCTTCGCCTCCGTGGAGCTACTCATGGACGAATCCGCGCGGTGACTGCATCCATCCACACAAGTCCGTAGCCACTCTCTTCGAAAACAATTTTGCATTGTGGATTCCGGCCAAATTTGCCGAATAAAGTTGATTTGGCGAACAGCCCCCATGCAAATCCTAGTCATTTACGAGATCGCGCGAGCCCTGTCCCTAAGTACGGTTCGTATTTAAACGGATTTGATAGTGTAATCAAGCCTTGCGCGATTGCCTGCGCGGTTGATTCAAGGAACCGCGTAGGGAAATTTTGAGTAGAACTCACAATAACGGGGCTAGAAACCACGCTAATATAGCTTACACTATTGAGTGCCTTGAGGAAGCTTACGTGAGATGAACGTTCGCTAAAGACGTACGGGATTTAAGGTAAAAATAACTGTATTAGGAGTGGGCCCTGGCGGAAGGCCAGGGCCTCCGTGGACCACCCAACTGGTGTTTCCTCTCTAATAGACTAAAACTAAGCTATGTAAATCGCACTATTGACCAATCAGATAGTACCAGGTCACTGTCCCCCTTTTGACCAATAGGAGGACAGGATCACTGAATGCAAATATGTAAGAGTGACGGGAAGGCCCGTTTCAAATTTCGACTCGCTACCGATGCCAAACGCCTCGATTTGACCGAGAAGTGCAAAGATCTTCCTTCCAGCCATGTCCACAGCATCACCCAGGTAGGCAGATCCCAGTCCCACGCTTTCAGCGTCGACGCTCGCTTGACTAACTCTTGCTGCAAGTGGACGAGTACCTCTCTTCGGCGTCAACGATCCGGGGCTGTCGCTGCACTTGAACTAGAACGCACTCTCACAATTCATGGACGTCAGCAAGTGGTTTACGGTCGTAGACAGCATGACGGCGTTCCTGGCCACGAAAGCCGGGTGGGCGGTTCAGCCGCGTGCTGCTCGCGCCTGATAGTGTCGTGCAGTACGGTTAGTTCTACGGCTTGCTCGCGTTCATCGAGAACGACGCCGCGACCGTGGTCTAGGTGCTTCGCCCATACCGCATCGCTTGAAGCCATAGTTCGCGCATTTATCATAAAGTCCACTGCTGATCATCCAATCAAAGCGGTGTAATTTTTGAGTCACAACAATTGATCTCACAAAGCGCAATGTAATTTACGGTTCAGTCGATATCATAAGTCGCTTTCACGGACAGCCATCGATTTAATTTACGGTCAACAAGATCTCATAGTTCACACCACAACCACTACCTCTTACCTCTTAGCACTTTTAAATTCGACTCAAGCGAGGATGGCCAACACATGAAGGAAGCGCACGACAGACAAGGGGGTAAGGTCAAAGCTCTATAAGCGCACGGCAGTTTCCTACCAGCACAAACTTGAAGTTCTCGTCTAAGACTTCAATGGAGGAGACTGTCGTGCACTTAACCCAGAGCTAAATCGTGCTCAACTACGAAGCAAAAAGCGGCAGTGCTACGCTCGGCAGACCATTCGCGCTACCATGGAAGCTTGATGAACTCACCCTTTAGTGTTGGACGGGGAATAAACCAAACGGCTACAACCCTCTTAGGACACTCCCCCCCCCCCCCCCGAATTCGCTTCACGCGGTCAGTCCAACACTGACGGCAGCAAGTGACAGGGAGGGCGAAAATAGGGAACCACTCACCCCCCTAGACAAAACGTTAGTCCCACTAGACAGTACCCAACATTTGGTACACTGAAAGTGGTAGCTGTAGCCCTCCATTCTGCTCAGAGATCGAGGGGCCTGTTGCTGGACCTACCCTGGCCTTTGGATTCAGCACGTCAACTGCGGTAATATTTCTCTACGATATCCTTAGTTACCGTCAGCGGATAAGCCTTCGCCTCGAATGAATGCTAAAGAGCAGACGGTGGAGTTCGAAAGAAATGAAGCTGCTGTACAACCTGCAATTAACCCTTTCGCGGTACAAGGGCGCATTTCTCACCCTTTAAGCTACTTCTCAAAATACGATAGGAAATCCCCCTCTAAAAGGGCGCATTTTGCGTCCTTTTACAGGAGTTCAAGTTTTTTTCTACCGTCATTTATAACATATCATAAACGGTACAATCAGTAATCATCCCACCTTACTGAAACCAAGTGACAAACGTATATCAGACACTATCATCAAATCATTGAAACTGATTTGTTACAAGAGATATGCAATGCGAGTACCGTGAATTTGTAAAAGGGCGATTTGTGCGCCCTTTAACAATCAAATGACTTACACTTGTATACTATAGTTTACCTAAGTGGCTCGCGAAAGGGTTAACAGACTAGGAAAACGAACATTACGTGCTGGCGATATCATCTCGTACTACTCGCCTGGTGTTGGCGTTGTTGGCAAGGGAGGACTTCTGATTGAAAACGTACGAATTATATCTATTGATAAGCACGCTTTTCCTTATCCATTAGAGCTCGACACAGGTGAATTGCTGGATCGTACAAGGAAAATTCGGCTAGAAGGGGATACAAAGGCGCTCGATCAGATCTTTTGATGAGGGCAGAATTTAAGTCCCCACACGACAACAACAATTTGCTGCGGTTATACATGCGAACTACAACGACAGAAACAGCCACTACAAAAACACAATTTTCACGAGCACTGGATGGTTGATAGGTTTGCCGAGCCGCATCCCCCTCTGGCCGTTGTTTTTGAGCCCAGTATCAAAACACGCCGTGCAAACAACTCGGCACACAAGAAAGCGCACAAAAAAGAATTAGGGGCGTCAGGAGTTCGAAGAGAGTTTTCTCAATACGAAATAGCAACGGCCATACCGCCAAGAGTTCCCGCGATGCCTAACAAATTGGCAAGACTACCTGGCGTTGCAGTACTGCTGTCCAATGCTCGACCCGTAGATAGCGATGGGTCTTAACCGTTTACTTCATCCACAGAGAACAGGCTTTATAAAACAGGGGTGTTGCGTTTAATTCAAGAGATCCACAATGTGCATCTAATATATTATCTTACATTGAAATAGCAGACATCATTTAGTAGCACGGTACCACCGGTGTGACAGGAACTCGTACGTGTACGCAAATGTGCACCACGATCTCGTCAAATTCGACAGCAGGTTGACTACGTATACATGTACGTGTTCGCGTACGTATATATATTTACATATTCGCGTACGTGTATATGTACCTCGTCCGTGTATTCCCGTGGATTGGGGTCTTCTGTAGGACACGCAGCTGCCTGAAGTGAGATTTCATCTATAGCTACCACTTTCAGTGTACCAAATGTTGGGTACTGTCTAGTGGGACTAACGTTTTGTCTAGTGGGATTGTCCCCGCGAAAATAGCCCAGAAATATATCCGATAATTTACCAGATGGCTACAAAAAAAATAGCTGGCCATATGCATATGCACTTTCCTATGCGAGCAACCTCAACCCACAAACTAGGAACTTCAATGATACGGTATGCGACCAAGCGATTACAGTAGTGCACCGATTAGTGGACTCATTGAAGGGGCAAGAATTCATTGAAATCAAGTTAAATATGTTACTCCTACGTGTCTGTAAAAGGTACAAAGACGCTTGGTAAAAATTGTAATACAATAAGGCAATTAAGACATTTGTTATGACGCGACATTACCAGCGCTGAAGAGCTGGAGCTAAGAATCCGACCAGGCACCAAGACTAGCAGTGGCCAGGTGATAGAGGCTATCTGCAGGTTCTGTCTTTCATTTGGTCGCGAAGAAGAGCTTGCTGGGGCTACCCAAGAGATTTCCGACTTTGTTGGCCTTCTGTCTGCTACTAGTAAGAGGCAAAAAAAAGCCATTGTACATGTATGGACCATCCATGTACAATGGCTTTTTGACCACATAAAAAACAGGCTGTATTATACTACACCTTTGCCAGTCCAATACGAGATGGCTGACATATTACCACGTAATTTACCCAATATAGATATATTACATCATTGATATCACTGGCTTCAGAGCAAGCGAGATCAACCGTGGCCCCCCTCAGTCTCCGATATCTCAAGCATCGCAACAGCTCCATTGCCGCTTGGCCCAAGCTCCAAGCTGCCCCCCTTCGACGACCCCGCCTCGGCGAACTGCGACAGAGGAAGAGCGCCAGCGCGTGCTGGACGCGTACGTGGCAGGCGACGGCTCGCGCCAGCTGCGTTAAGTGCACAGACGAGATGGTGGCGGCGCTGGAGGCCTACCTAGAAGAGGAGTGCATGTTGACGCTTGTGCAGCTGCAACAGAAGCTCATGGAGCAATTCCACGTCGACGTATCCGCGTCTACCATCAGCTCAAAGCTTGTTAGCAAGCTAATTGCGCTGAAGCAGGTTTGTACAGTAGCTGCATTCGTTTATTTTTCATCTTTGTATTAACTGTGTCTTATTGATGTGCATGTAGATTCGTAAGGAGCCATCAACGTGCAACAATGAGGTGAATAAAGCCAAGAGGTACACGTTTGCGAATGAGGTTGTTCGCCACCAAACCAACGGTGAGTACATTGTGTACTACGACGAGTCCAACTTCAACATCTTTTGTATGCGCACGCAAGGTAGAGCCCCCAAAGGGCAGAGGGCTGTCGTTAAGACGCCCCCATCGAAAGGCAAGAACCTACAGCTGCAGTGTGCTGTGTCCGTTGAGGGCGGGCTCGTGCTGCACCGAGGCAGCATCCGCATGAACGTCAACGCCGAGCTCATGAAGCGCATCTACGATACGGTCAAGGTCTCTGACACGTATCGCGAGTATTTCTTAGGTAAGAATGTCGTCATTGTGCTTGACAATGCCCCTGCCCATAACCAAACTGAGCAGCGGTTGGAGGATGTTATTGTCGAGCACGGTGACCTAAACCTACTTCGGCTTGGACCATACTCGCCGATGCTGAATCCCATTGAAGGTAAGGACTTCGAGGATGCGCACATACTGGAAGATTTTGTTCTAACTGTATCCTGTACATTTGGATTTTACAACGCAGGGTGTTTTAGCGTTTTCAAGGCCAACGTGAAAGCGTACCTGGCGACGCACCGACAGCGAAGGTTTCTACAGGGTTCGTACCCAAGCATGACGGAGGCGAGAATGTCCTTGCTCGAGGACGCGGCCAACGCTTCAATCGGCTGCATGAATCGTCATTTAGTCGTGTCGATGGCGCTGCACTGCCAGCGCGCAGTCGCAGACGCGTTGAGGATGGAGGATATGCAGTACGGGTCCTAGCTGTAAGACAACAAACATGGAATCTCATTTGCCCTGGAGCTAATCTCGTTTGAGTCGGCGGCACCTAATTTAACTGATGTGTTCTGTGCCCAAAATACTGAAGTCGTAAACAATCTCAGTTTGCTTTCTGTGTCGTCTCGTATTGGAGTGGCAAAGGTGTAGTAAGTGGAGCGATTCCCGCAGCCTTTTGAATACATGTACGATAAAAACTCAGATTTTGGTCAAAAGGCACATAAAAAAGACGGTTTGGAATTTCAAATGCGTCGCACCCTTGCACAGATTCAAAATCTGTGCGACCCGGCTGAAAACCCCCGCAAAATCACATATTGTTTTACGAACCCTGCACCTACAGACGAAGACCTCTATAGTTCGGTATTTCCTGAACGAATCGGTTCCGCATTCCGTCAGCTCTGCAAGCACCTTGCTGCCGCGCACAAGAAGCAGACGATGTCCAGGAGGCGTGGGAGGGTAACTGGCACCGAGAACTACTCAAAGGACGACCTGACGGCACTTCTGGACGCGGTACAAGACGTACTGCCAGCAGGAGCAAACGACTGGGATGCAGTGCTTGAAACCTACCAAGTCTACGCTGAGCTGAAACGGCGGGCTGAACGTGATGGCGTCTCGATCAAGAAGAAGTACCAGGCGCTTTTAAACAACTTGAAGCTAAGCGGAGATCCGCATTGCCCTGATAGCGCTCGCAGGGCTCGTCAAATTCAGCGCAACATCGAAGAGAGAGTGGAGCATCTGGACCAGCCAGGGGCGGTGATGCACGTAGGGATGATGTGGACTATGGCTCGCCTTCAGAATCACAACATAATTCAAGTAGTTCTGACCGCGTTGTCGTCTCCTCTTTTGTTCCTTGCCTTCAGCAGCCAGAGCGAGCACGAGCAAGAGTCGTCTGCTGACTTGACTGCGCGAGAGTGATGATCTTTTCCAAATCAGCTGCTGGTGGACCAGGAGTTTCTAAAATCTGTTCTCCAATTCTAAACTGCGTTTGGGACAGTTCAAAAGGCTGCGGGAATCGCTCCAGTTACAGCAGTGCTCTGTATCACAGATTCGGGCAAACGCATGATTCTCTGGTGAAGCTATCAATCGCCACGTTTAGCCAAGGCACACTTTACAAGTTACCAGAGGGTCGCGAAGTGACCCGAGCAGGTTTGGTAGTAGACCGCAGAGTAGTAGCGATAGTAGTGATAATATCACTACTACTACTACTATAGTAGCCGTGTCTGGGCCACTAGTAGTGCTAGTTGATTAGTAGCGAAAAAAAATGACGCTAGTAGTGATAATAGCACTACTAGTATTTCGAAACTTCAAGTTGCCCAAGATCTTGAAAGGACGCGTGAATGAGTGGTTCTCCGCCCTCCCTCTCCTCCGCGCTTCGATTGGGTTCGCTCATTTCTTGAATCCCCACCCCAGTTCTGCAATCGATGAGGTGCGCGAAGCTTGGCTGTTGTTGGAAAGACGTGCCGGAGACTTCCCCGTGCAGCGTGTGCGGACGTCTGGTACATCACTTGTGCAGCAATGAGCTCTGTACGAATGCAGATCTATCTAAAAGGTGGTAATGCCGTTCGTTGCCGCACCTCGTGTCTCCTGCACGTACTAATAAGCCCAACACGCAGATTCTGCAGTCACGCCTGCGTCAGCAGGTTCTTCAACACTGACAGCGATTCCCAGGAGCTGACACCAAGCAGCACCTCCGGCATTTCGCAGGCGAGCACGTCCACGGTGATATATCTCGCGCAACGCGAGGATGAAGAGGAGCGGGAGGAGCCAGACGCCACTAGCAGAGTCCCGGACCACATCGCCCATGCACCCCTTAAGAACGCGACCGACCTGGTTTGGGAATTGATCCACCACCTCGGTGAGCCAGTCACATACAAGGGCAAGAAGTTCACGCACATTTGTCTGCTATGCGTGGAGCTCAACGGCAGCTGATACTGCGCCACAGTCGGCTTGAGCTCCGTCGCATGAGGAAAGCAAGCGTCGGATATGGTAGACACCGATTCTGCCGCGATAGTAGTACTAATAGTAGTAATAATAGTACTACTACTACTAGCGACATTGCTCACAAGTAACTAGTAGTAGTAGACCTGATTCTCAAGATTCGGCTAGTAGTAGTAGTATCACTACTAGCCAAAATTCTCACTACTACCAAACCCTAGACCCGAGGCATCACGGAGTTGTTCGCGGGCATGGACATTAGGATCAGATATCCAGCCTCGCAGCGCCACCTCCGATGGTTCTCTGTCGATAGTCTTCGCTACCACGTGCAGCAAGAACTGCCACTACTCGTGAACGTGTCGTCGACCTCCACGGAATCGGATTTCGTCGTCTACAACTGCAGCTTCTCCAGCGTGACAAGCAACAAATCCTGGACCGTGTCCTATCGGTACTCGGAGTTCGCCGACTTCAAGACTAAGCTGGACGAACAGTGGACATGCCAAGACCCCAACTGCTCCGGGTCGTGCCAAGGTTTGCGCGACATCGTGTCGGCCTATTTCCCCAAGAAACGACTGCCGTCCATGTCCAAGAACCAGGGAGCGACCACGAGTCGCAAGCACAAGTTCGCGCTCGTGCTGATCCACCTACTTCGCAGTGTTCTGCTGCCTGGTAGTGCCATGAAGTGCATGTATGCACGGCAGAATCTGCCGGTCAACGTGTTTGAGTTCCTCGGCGTCGAGGAGGCAACCGATAGACGCACCTTTCTGCAGATTTTCGTCGACACCTATCAAGTCACCATGGCAGATAACCAACAGCCCAACGCGAGGAGGTTGGGCTCGTCGGACACGACGCAGTGCACAATCTGCCTGAACAATGTGGAGTTGGAACACCAACAACAAGACAGCGATACAGACAGCAGCGATGAGGAAGACCCAGATACCATCGAGGAGAACAACGACGTCGTGGACGATGGACTGGTCAAGCTTCCTTGCCACCACGCGTTCCATCGCAAATGCATTTTCCAGTGGCTGCTGTTTGAGTTTCATTGTCCGGTGTGCCGCGTTGGCCTGTGCTCCAACGCATGGACGAGCAATTGCCGCCCGAAAAAGCACGTGCAGTGGTGGTTGAGCGACTTCGACCTGGACCTCTTGCATCCCGCTGCAAACTAAACAGGATATGAAGTGAGACCATGATGAAGACCTCACGGGCGACAGCTCAGAGTACGTGAACAAGGCCTGCAAATATACTTTTTCTTATCGACTTGGCCAGCAGATTCTTCCGCCACATTTAATCGCCCTGCATGAAGTTCGCACGAGCCCCACATCCATAAGTTGACAAGCGCAGGAACTGGGTGCAATGGATGCAGCGTTGCACAATGCGAGCCAAGGCTGCTCATAAATCATTTTTCAATTTACCACCATCACTGCGCATGCCACCTTCGTTTTTGCCATGGATCCGTCAGAATTCACGAAAAGGAACTCCGCAATGGACCGAAGCCAATGGCACTCACTCAGGAAGCTTCGTCTTCATATGCAGCATGAACTGCCACTAGTTGTTCGCATCTCGTCGGTTTCAATGAAAACGGACTGTGCTGTCTACAACTGCACCTTGTCCAGCGTGACCAGCAAGAGAACATGGACCATATCTTATCGATACTCAAAGTTCGCCGACTTTCGAGCGAAATTTGACGACTTGTGGACGTGTCATGGCCCCAATTGCGCTGGCTCATGCCAAGCTCTGCGTGATATCGTGTCAGCTTATTTCCCCAAGAAGCGTCTACGGTTGATATCAGCGAAAATGGGCACGATCGCCAGCCGCAAGAGCAAATTTGAGCTCGTACTGACCCACCTACTCCGCAGTGTGCTTCTACCCGGTAGTGCCATGAAATGTCTCCACGCCCGTCAAAATCTACCTACCAACTTGCTCGAATTCCTCGGCGTGAAGAACGACACCGATAGACGGTCGCTCCTGCAGATTTTCGTCGACAATTACCAAGTCGCCGTCGTGAATAAGGGTAACATAAGCAACTCCGGCCTGCACGACAACCAAAACCCCAACACGACGACGGTGGGGTGCATGATCTGCCTATGCGATGTAAACTTACAACACGGTCACCAACAATGCGATAACTCCCTGATCGTGCTCCGCTGCGAACACGCATTCCACCGCCAGTGCATTTTCCAGCGATTGTTGTTCGAGGCCTACTGTCCC
>JAHWLE010001408.1:0-11691 GCA_024679135.1 Phytophthora foliorum | reverse complement strand
GCAATGCGGAATGGTTTTTGAAAGAAGCTTCCCGCGCTTTTATTGGATAGTGTGGTGCACATGAACTGATACTACTGTATCATTTTTTAAAATATTTAATATCCAATCCTCTTAGGGTCAATATTTAAAAAAATGCGATTGACTTGCTTTTTTGTATGTATGGAAAAGTCGTGCATAAATCAGTACTCCGCACTCCGGCAAGTCGAATTTGTTTTTGGTGGTTGCATTTTTTATATCGGCTGCCAAACACGGCCGTCGCGTTAACTTGCTTTTTGTATGTGTACGAAATTTCGACATTGAATATTGTTGAGCGCGTATGTACTGGTTTTAGAGAGCATGTAAATATAGGCGGCATTGCCACCATTGAGAGATGTCGACGAGTGCCAAGCCTGCGGCTGCTCTTACCTCCAAGCCCTTGCCTGTCCGGCCTAGGAGTGGATTGGCCCCAGTCTCCAAGCGGCGATGGAATGCACCTCCGACAGACCTCTTCCCTTCGGCTGCCTCGTCCAAGAGGACGGACCACTCGGTTGCATCAAGTGACAAGCTGCTACCTGAGGTCGGGACTGCTCAAGCGCCACAGGATCCTCGAGAGCAGTTCCGAGCCGCCATCGCCACGACAGTAGCGCCAACCAGTGCAGGACGCAGAGACAGCAGGAGGAACTCGCAGCCAAAGCTTCAAGACAGAGTCAAGTCGCAGACTGTCGTGGCCAGCCCTCCACCAACTCGTAGGGAGTCACAACCGATGCGGCTTCATCGCGCTAGCGATGCGCACCAGCCTCCAACTAAAGTTGGCACACCAGAACAAATCTCTCTTCGTGCTGATCCAAAACGACAGCAACTACTAGCGCGCGAGGCTGAATTGAACGCCATGCAGGGCGATCGCCGTCGAGATTCTCTTCACAGTGCCCAAGTCCTCAAAAGTCTTCGGCGTCAAGACGTTGAGGCCGATGACGTGAGTCCACTGATTGAGATCATTTACTGGTCTCCCTTCGTCGAAGTCCGTCGCGATGCGGCTGCCGCGATAGCCTCGCTCAGTCGTAATTGTACGTGCTCCTCGTTTCCGTGTCCGTTGAATGTTTGGTTGTCAGACCTTTATCTCTCTCATGTGTTGCAGCCGCGAACCTTGAACTACTTGACGAAGTCGGTACGCTCGGTGCAGTTCTGACTATGCTGAGTTCGCCCGTGGATCGTGAAGACTCAGGGATATCTCACGATTGTGCCCAAGCACTGGCAGCGCTTGTGCGGTTGTCCATAGTCAAGACCAAACTCCTTCAAGCACCAGGGGGCATTGACTGCGTCTTCTCTCTGCTGCACACTACTACAGACCACAAGTTGCGGTTGACCGGTTTTGAGGTCGTCGCACGCTTAGTGACAACAGACGAATGGCGTGAAGCCGTGGCCAAACGTGAAGGGTTTGCGTTCATGCTGAATTGCTGCTCTGGCAGTGGCGTCCCACAGAGTGCAAGGAATACTAGGGCAAGTGATACACGCACTCGAACGCTAGCTGCCTCCGTGTTACACCAGCTTGCAGCTTCGTGTGATAACCGAGTGCTCTTCTACTATTCAGGCCACTTCACGACACTGTCCGGGCTGCTGCGAGATCCGTTCCTGGACAAGGACTCGATCTTCCGCCGCGAACTTTTGAGTTTTGTGCACTTGTTACTGTCCGAAGCGGAGAATGCCCGCCGATTCGCTTCGCTTGGGCTCTTGCCCTGTGTGCTTAGCGTACTAGGTCGCGGGTCATCTTGCGCTTCCAGACCCTCGCTTCAAGTGAGTTTGCTGGTGGTGGCCATTCTTGATGCTGTCGCAAAAGATAATGCTAACCACGAGGCACTTGTGCAAGCTGAAGCAATGCCGAGGCTCATTCAGCTCTGCTTTTCCTCCGCCAGCAGCTTGTCAACCGATCCGGGCAATAAACGACCTCACACTGCATCAGCGATACAAGCCCAGTCAAAGATGTCTGCTTCTCGACCTGGGTCGGCTTCGTCAACGCGCTCCCGCTTGCGGTCTGCACTCATGTGGCCGGCGTCCGAGGCAGCCGCAGTAATTCGAGCAACACTTGGGATGTTCTGCTCGATAGCCCGCACCGATGCAAACCGAGAACATGTTATTCGTTCCAAGGTGCTTGATCAAATCGCAGCCCGTGAACTCTACGCGTCACCCGATAAACGCGTCCGCCGCGCGGTCATCACTTTACTCACATTGTTAATTTGTACCGAACACAAACGCCAAGTGTCTACGAAGACGGAGGGTATCGAAGATGATGCGGCTGTGAGTCCACTAGCACCCCCATGGGAACCAAACCAAGCTTCCGAGCGCGATTATCAGCATTATATCGAACTCCTGGCGCGTGGAGTCGTCAAATGCTTGTTTGGCATCTTGGCTGGCGATGACTTTGGCATGAAAGTGGATGCGCTAGGAGCACTTGCTCAGCTCACACAGGACGCACCCTCCCGACTTACACTCTGTAAACCCGCGCTCCTGTCAGCACTGGGGCAATTTGCATTCCATCCGCTCGCTTCCACGCGCCTTCACGTAGCTCAAATTATTGCCAACTTCGCCGAGCGTCCGGAAAATGTACTAAAACTGGTGGATGCTGGACTCCTGCCTGTACTGGTACGGTACGTAAGTCCACTTGATCGAAATCATGCAGTTGGCCACAGCAGCGACAGGGGGGCGAGTGAGGCCTTACTTATGGAAGCTACACGTGCACTGGCGGCTGTGTCCGAGTTGCATGTGGCTCGCTCAAGACTCGTGGAGAGCGGTGTGCTGGGTGCGCTGATGCGGCTGATTAGAGCACCGTCAAATCGACCAGAGGTGCGTTCCTATGCCCAGTCCGCAGTACGAAACCTACGACATGATGCGGCGGCGTTGCGTATTCAAGCTATCTACCGCGGTTGGCACGTCCGGACGACTTTCGCAGGCTCCAGACGCAGACAGAATTTCCGCAAACTGTCTATGCTGGTGGAAGCAGCGACAGCCCCCAAACATCGCTAGAACTATTTAACACCAAGCAAGGTACTCGTCTCCACGACATTCAAAAGTAGCTTGCGGCTATTCGAGCAGCTTTACTTGAGCAAAATTCTACACCTTTTCAACTTCAAAAGGGCAAAAAGAAAAATCGATACGTCATAAGGTAAAATCAATATGACAACAGCTGATAAAACTGATATTGTACAAGCAACGGATACGAAAGGATACTTTATGTTGCAGTGTTGTAAAGGCGCGAACAGCTCGCGCCAAAACTGTTGGTCCCCGTTAGCGCCATCGACGGCACGTTCGGCGCGCGCGGATCTCTAGTTCATTCTGCAATTTCCCCATCCAGAATTGCTTCTCGACGTTCAAGGCTATGGTTCAGCGCTTCCTCGCTCGTCACCGCCAAGCTATCCTACAAGTCCTGCATCGTACAATTAAGGAACACCGAGAAGAATACTTAATGATGGCTGCCGACCTGCTCGTCAACGAAGCTATAACCCCGTATCTGTGCCACAAGTGCGCGATGCACACCGTTAAGTTCCATGCTTTAGCTATCCAGGAGAAGGACATGCCAGTAGGCGAATGAGCATAATATAAAAAACTGCGTCAGTCACTTCTCTATTCGCGTCATATTGATTTTACCTTATGACGTATCGAATTTTCTTTTTGCCATTTTGAAGTTGAAAAGGTGTATTTGTTCGGAGTGCAAACTCTAAACGCACACTACACGCGCGTGTTCACAGAGAAGCGAACGTCGATTGATCACCTGTATGCAACACGGTAGCAATAAACAAACTAACGCTAAGAGGGTGGCTACCGTAGTGGTTCAGAATACAAAGGAAGAAACATATACTGGCAACTGGTACGGGGCCAACTACTTGCGGAGTGCCGGTAATGAACAAATCGCCTCCCTCCAGCGTCATGATGCGACTGACGTAGGAAATCAGGAACGGGGTGTTGTGCGCTATGTCGCAGGTGTTGCCGTTCTGGCGCAATTCGTCGTCCACCTTCAGCCAGAGGTTGAGATCATTAGGCGAAGGTAGATGATGTCTCGGTCAAACTTTTCGAGATTACTTCTGCAAGGTTTGTTTAACCAATCGGCACTACGATAAAACGAGCTATAGAGAAGCGAGGACATGACTGTAGATTTTGGGATGATTTGGACTACAACATCAACATGTATTGGTCTCCACAACAACCTCTTGCACACTGCAACGTGTGAGGCAAGTTTAGCCTCGCAGCGTTCGCGAGCTACCTTTGACCAAGACGGTAGCCTTTTCAGCAGCGGTGGTGACGCTGCCGTCTGTTGGATACGTCAGGTGGGCCATTGTGTTGAAGCCGTTTCCGCACACCGGGTCACCCGTGTTGCAGAACTCGATGGCCTTGGACCCATACGTCGAGCTGGCGCTCTCAATGGTTTCACCCGAAAGTTTGAGCGGGTTGCCGAACGTCACGATGGCCTTGATGCGCGACGCCAGTGAATCGGGGATAGTGTCGCCAGAACCAAGCGTCGTCTTGATGCCGATAGAGATGTCGGTGACGCTCGCACCTTGCGAGTAGCCACCAAGCACGAATACAGTGTCGGGGCATTCCTGTGCCACGGACACGACGTGGTTGGTCATATCGGTGGCGCCCGGACCAGCGCTCGTTTGGTCCATAGAGGCGAGGTAGTTGACAGCGTAGGACGAGACGCTCATACCAGAGAGGTTCGAGGTGAGGTCACTGACCAGTGGCTCGCCACAGATGCCAAACCCCGCCGATTCACCACTTCCGCGGGCGAAAACCACGTGCACGTCGGAGCATTCGGCGTTGACGAGGTTGTTGGCACCGGCGAGGAGGAGGACGGATCCAATGATCGTCGGGAACGGAGCAGTGAACTTCATGGTGTTGATGAGCTGTGATCGGCTTGGATGTGGTTTTGGCGTGTGTTGTAGGGCGATGAATGCCGAATGATCTGTGACTGGGTTTAGCAAAGCGAAGTTTTGTTGCAGGTTGTCTTTGACGTATCCTACTTGCGTCCTACGCTTATTTACAGCTGGACTTCACAACTAAGCATGTTTGTGGCTCCTCTCAGTGGGCAGCCACGACTTGACTCCGAATGTTTGTGTTGAACACATATTTGTGTGTTGTGAGGTGCCTAAGAGCCTTACCGATGGATTTACTGAGATGAAAAGCAGAAAGCATAAGCTGCCGCAGAAAAGTGATGCTGGTACAGAAGAACCGCGCATGTTCGGTCGTAGGTGGTGTTGACGGGCAAAATCCGACAGCAGGCTATTGCAGTGTAGCGCACGTACCCGAGAAACAGCAACACGAGTTTGTCGACTCGACAAAGTGCACTGCATTAGCTCGACAACCTCAAACTCTTTTACCCGTCTTGTGAGTCATCCAGGACCAAACGAAGCAGCATGTAAGTCGACTTAATCACTGCACTTGATCAACCAGAAAATTTATCGGTTTGCCCTCTCGCATCACCCGGTTTTTCTGTACCATGGTACAAGACCTAAGGTCACCCAGCATGCGGAGTCGGGGCTGTTGAACATGACGATAATGTGGTTTGTCGTCTCGATCGTGAGGCGCTGGCTTACAAGAGGCCAAACCACAAAGCACGACAACATTTCTTGCAAAGAGTTCGTTTTCGTTTTCGTAGATAATGTACGGTTTTTAAACCATTTAAAAAGCAGAATCAACCGGGCCATTGATAAGGCGAAATTCAACCAGACAAATCCGAATTTTTTTTTTTTTATGGAGCGGCTAACATTCATGTACCGGTATACGAACTGGACCACCAAAAAATATAGTGAATCAGTTAACAAAATACCCTGGTTCTTCTCCAATTATCGACAAGTCATAACCTTTTAGTTTTTATATGGATGACGATAAAATATAATCGGAAACCTTTTAAACGTATGCACGTGCATTCTGAATAAATCCGGATTATTCGCTTTTTCAATTCCGTTTAAATCCGGATGCAACATTCTCTCTACTCAAAGCTTGAGAACGCGTCGTAAAGAGTACAATCTAGCATCGTCGACAGCTGATCAACCTCATGCTGAGGCCGCTAAAGCAGCCGACGCCTTGACTTTGCACTTCAACATCCATACGATGTCATTTGGCAAATCATTCAGCAGTCCGACAAGATCGCACATCGAGTCTTGATTGCGGGCAGCACACGTGTACGCGTACAGCTTACACAAGAAACAAATAAACAGCGTGTAGAAATCTGCTGTCAAGTGCATACCGATGACCGATCCGTATCAACGCTTACTGGTGCACGACGGGTGCCGACATTCATTTTCCAACTTCCCTCCCACTCCCAGTTCGGTGACAACAGTCCCCATCGTTCCAGCGCACCAATACCAACAACCATGAATTTCTCGTTGACCTGCACAACCATCCTCGGATCTCTCCTGGTGCTCCTCGCCACCCCTGCCAACGTCGTCAACGCCCAATGTTCCGACGTTCACATCGTTTTCGCTCGAGGCAGCGGAGAGCTGCCAGGACTCGGCATCTGCGGTGAGCCTCTCGTCAGTGGCATCACCTCCAACCTCGGTGGCATGAGCGTCTCGTCCTACGCCGTTAGCTACCTCGCCTCGGTTACTCAGACCAGTGCCGGACCTGGCGCCACCGATATGACCAACCACGTCGTGTCCGTGGCACAGGAGTGTCCCAACACCGTCTTCGTGCTCGGTGGCTACTCCCAAGGTGCTAGTGTCACCGACATCTCCATTGGTATTCAAACGATGCTCGGTTCCGGCGACACTATCCCGGAGACCTTGGCCCCGCGCATCAAGGCCATCGTGACGTTCGGCAACCCGTTGAAGCTCATGGGTCAGACCATCGAGAGCTCGAGCACGACGTACGGGTCCAAGGCGATTGAGTTCTGCAACATGGGCGACCCGGTGTGCGGCAATGGATTCAACACGATGGCCCACATGACGTACCCGATGGATAGCGTGGCGAGTGCAGCTGAAAAGGCTGCGGCGCTGGTGAAGGGTAGCGTGCGGGCACTGCGCAGTTGAATTCGTTGCTGATTCGACTGGTGTTCCTTAGAGATGAACGTTGATGTAGGTGTGCGTGGTGCTGTCCGTTGGTCGTGTGGGAAACTTACTATGGTGAAAGATAATAGCTATAGAACTTGCCATTCAATACAAGTATCTGCTCGTTGCAAATTTGGTTACTGCGTTGGTGTGCCTAATTTGCCGTCTAGACTCAACCAAATATCTAGACACTAGTTTCTAAGCCGTAATTGGATTGATATTGCCCTCGCCCAGGGTGCCATCGGCGAGACTGCACTCCGGGCCTTTGGTCTACAAACTTTACCTATGAATTGAATGTTGTAACTTGGAAAGAGGAATTTGCACAATCAACAAATATATTGTTTAAACACATCTACATACAAAGTGATACCGTTGTACCCTTTTCAACTTCAAAACTCGAAATGGCCTACGCACGAAGCGCTCTAGCACTTCCCTTCACCAGCGCAGCAGCCTTTTGAGCGGCAGTAGTCACACTGCCATCCGTCGCATACGTCAGGTGGGCCATTGTGTTGAAGCCGTTTCCGCACACCGGGTCACCCGTGTTGCAGAACTCAATGGCCTTGGACCCATACGTCGAGCTGGCGCTTTCGATCGTCTCGCCCATGAGCTTCAACGGGTTGCCGAACGTCACGATGGCCTTGATGCGCGATGACAAAGTGTCGGGGATAGTGTCGCCGGATCCAAGCGTCGTTTTGATGCCGATAGCGATGTCGGTGACACTAGCACCCTGGGAGTAACCACCGAGCACGAAGACGGTGTTGGGACACTCCTGTGCCACGGACACGACGTGGTTGGTCATATCGGTGGCACCGGGTCCGGCGCTTGTTTGGTCATAGGAAGCGAGGTAGCTGACGGCGTAGGACGAGACGCTCATTCCCGAGAGATCGGAGGTAATGCCGCTGACGAGAGGCTCACCGCAGATGCCGAGTCCAGCCATCTCACCGCTTCCGCGGGCGAAAACGACATGGACGTCAGAGCAATCTGCGTTGACGACGTTGTTTGGGTTGGCGAGTAGCAGAAGGAGAGACCCTAGGATCGTCGAGCACGGAGCAGAGAACTTCATGATGGTAATCGTTTGCTTGGGGGCTTGGGAGCTTGAGTTGGTTTGCTGTGCGCAGTGCGGCTGAAAATGAAGAATGAAAACTGAGGAGTAGTCAACCGATGTTTTGCTGAGCTGTTAGGCGGCTTGGTATCGCACCAGGTTGCTTTGCTAGTCGTGGTTTTTCTGCAAGTTGACTGCAAGAACTCATTTCCTACCAGTTGGCCTTCCAAAGCCACCAAGTTTGTGGCTCGAAACCTCTGTTGTTGTATCACAGGACGGCTCTCTCCGGAACTTGAAGTGATATGCCGACGTTAGTGTATCTGTTGACCATAACCAGAAAGCTGTCAGCCGAGAGCTCCTACATCTGGCAATTGACCACCATAAGTCGCCCCAACCAAGCTTCAATCTGTCGTTCCGTGCCCTGATGGTAGAAAACAATTTTAGATTATCCGCTTCTTTGCCCGTGATCGTCAACGAAAGCACCCTTGACATAAGACGAGAAGGAGAAACCGAACTTTGTGCGAATAGTTTGTGGGGGGGGGGGGGGGCCGCGGGTGCATTTTGTGCCTGCGCTACCAAATCAACGAGTCGAGACTATCCATAAGCCTCGTGGAGTACTGTACCGGCACAGACAGGGTCATGGTGCTCTATACTGCTAAAGCAAAGGTGGCCAGTGCTACGACACATGGGAGTCCCCAGCTGCAGAACGATATGCTCTCCTCTTGCTCGAGACCGCTTACAGAAGGCAACACATGCGGCAAAACGTCACGTATGCTAGCTCATGCGCTGCATCCCTATGCTCTTGCTGCAGTCCCGAGCGAGCGAGAACTTCGACTGACCACCGACAACGATACCCGCTTTTACAAGCAGCGAACTTGTGGTCACCACGATAGTTTTGCTGCAGGCTGTCAGCAGCGCTTACACCTCTTGCTGTTCGAAACGGTGAGGAAAAACGTCTCCAGCTGGCCTGCCTAACTATGCTGCGAGTCAAGGCCCTGACTCACGAGCTCTAAAGCTGGGAAACAGCCGACGCTGTGCTTGTCGAGATGTGGGCTCACTTCAACGTCCAGTTGTCGCCACTTTGTGCGAGTGGCAAATCCACCAGCAATCCGATAAGATCGCAGTTCGAGCCTTGTACCGCACAAGGATGGTGTGCGCTGTGAGGCATCCATGTAGTATCATCGGATCTTCTCTCTGCTTGTCTTCATGACTGGCGTCTTCAGCAACATATTGAACTAGTGTAAAAAGCATCTCCAGAGATTAAAAAGGTTCGGTCATTCCTCATTTTATCGCTTACTGCTCAAGCCGCATCGAACTCGATTGGAGACGACCATGAAGTTTTCGCCAACGTGCACAATGGCCCTGGCGACTCTCTTGCTGCTGCTCACCACCCTCACCAACGTTGTCAACGGCCAATGCTCCGATGTTCATGTCGTCTTCGCTCGCGGTAGTGGTGAGATGGCCGGACTTGGCATTTGTGGCGAACCACTCGTCAGCGGCATCACCTCCAACCTCGGTGGCATGAGCGTCTCGTCCTACGCCGTCAGCTACCTCGCCTCGGTTGATCAGACCAGCGCCGGACCTGGCGCCACCGATATGACCAACCACGTCGTGTCCGTGGCACAGGAATGCCCTAACACTGTCTTCGTGCTCGGTGGTTACTCCCAAGGTGCTAGTGTCACCGACATCTCCATTGGTATTCAAACGATGCTCGGTTCCGGCGACACTATCCCGGAGACCTTGGCCCCGCGCATCAAGGCCATCGTGACGTTCGGCAACCCGTTGAAGCTCATGGGTCAGACCATCGAGAGCTCAAGCACGACGTACGGATCCAAGGCGATTGAGTTCTGCAACACGGGCGACCCGGTGTGCGGCAACGGTTTCAACATGATGGCTCACATGATGTACTCAACGGACGGTAGCGTGACGACTGCAGCACAACAGGCTGCTGCGTTGGTGCAGGGCGGAGGGGCGAGTGTGAGAGCTCTGCGTGGATAATTGAGAAGTCGCTGTGGTTCTTGGAGTAGCATCTCGTAAATGCATGTACTGTCGTGCCTTGTGCGTAAGACCCCGCACATTGAAGCCGTGTCGTTCAATACAAACTGTTTTTCATGTTAGCTTCGTCCCCAGCTTTGATCTGCTATCGACCAGCGTGCGTTTGTGCACGTTATGATATGATGCAGCTCGAGCAGCATCCTTCTCGTGGACGACTGGTTTGTTGTTGTTGGTTTTCAGATGACGCGACCACTGCAGTAGGCTTCAGGCAGTTGGCAACCTCGCCGTCACGCCACAATTCACTGGTTGTGACCGGTGAGAACGTCGCTGGCTTTACAAGACTCAGTGCGTTGCACGCACTTTCAGGTTGAGGAACCTGCGCATACCACAATCAGCTTACCAAAAAGAATAATGACAGCTTGTACTTCGGCTGCTAGACCTACCGGTTCGTAGTAAACGCTGTCGTTGCGGTGGGAGACGATGTCCAAGTCTCGACTGATGATCTGCTGCGACCGAAGAAACACAGCCGCTAGTAGAGCCACGCGCGCTTTTTCATCTTTGTCTGCCGCCATCTTGGACTCGTAGCTTTTCTCGAGCGGCACAACTCCTTCAAAAAGCGCAGCAGTCTTCTTGAGGTTTGCCACTGCCTGTACACAGTTTCGAGCATCTTCCTTCACCATACAGGCAGCGCCTTGAAAGTACGTTGAAATGGCCTGGTAGTAGGGCTCTTTGTAGGCGCAATATAGACGAATACGCTCAGCCGTGGTCGAGGTCGAGTAGGGCAGCAATCGAGCTGCGATAGTTTGGCATTCTGCAGGATAGTCACAGGAAAACATAATTAGTTCCAAGCAAGCGAGGAGAACCACGTGCAAAAGAAAGCGGTACCTTTGTATCTCGCAGAAATATCCATCGACAGCTTCGCCATCAACGAAAAGTCGACGACCTCACGAGTCACTCCACGCAACACCACCAGCTCCTGCGCCTCAGCTAGTGCAATCCACGCCAACAACTGTGGGAAGCGTCCATCTGCGAGATCTGGTACGCGCTTTAGCATCGCGAGATCCTCCGCTGCGTCAGATAGGGCGGACTTGGCTGCCGTACCATTTGCCGTTGCATTCGTGTCGAGAGCAGCTTTTGACAGCGTCACTTGCTGAGCCTGACGCTGCTCCTCCCTCCACTTGGCCATCATGTCGTCGTCCGGCGCTACTCCACTATCATCTGCTGCCACTTGAGCGTCTCCCTCCGTCACCCCCTTTGCTCCCAGATCGGCAAACTCTGCTCCAATCGCTCTGGGAGCGACGTTCATTGACTCGAGACACGCTCCCAGCACGCCCGCTGCATGTAGCAGCAGCTGGTACGCAACCTTGAGCTGCGTCTCGCTGAGCTCCGACAGTCTCTCGGCCAGGATCGCGTCCACTTTGTCTCTGGCCTCCGTCATCATCAACACTCCAGCAGCCAGCAGCACGTGTGCAGTCTCCTGCCTCGCACTGCGAGCGTACACCGTCTGCCCCGTGAGTGCGTCCTGCCACCGACAAAAGTTGAGGCACCCGCTGCAGTCGGTGGCCTCGCTCCCTCCCTGTGCGTCCGCAGTCTCCACCAGCGGCTGGCGCAGGGACGCGCCCACCGTCGCATCGGCTGCTG
>JAHWLE010001407.1:0-11701 GCA_024679135.1 Phytophthora foliorum | reverse complement strand
GCAGTGTTCCAGACGGCGCGCATTGAAGTGGTGAGCCCCAGCGACAGCGCCACCCCGTGGACGACCTCGGGCACGCCCCGAGGCGACCTCCACAGCGCCCCGACGCAGACTAGAGGCCTCGCGAGCGTGCACGTGTGCGTCATGATGGTGGAGCAGGCGCAGCAGCAGCAGCAGAAACCCAACGGATGCACCAGCAACGGATCCGCGACGATCAAGCAGGAGCCCACGAGTGTCCCCACTCTGCAGTCGACTGCCAAAGATCCCAGCAACGTCAGCAGGATCAACAACCATGCGCAGGTAGCCGTGAAGACGGAGAAAGATTCCGTCGTGAAGATGAAAGTCAAACCGGTGCCCAACCTCCCTCGCGAGGTGCTGCAGTACGCGCCGCTGCTCGTCGGCAAGTACTACATTCAAGACAAGCACGCTGTCTGGTCTGGCGTGTGGGGCATGAGCGAAGCGGCGTTTGGCCCCAACGGTATCATCAGCCCCTTCGAGATGAAGTCGCAAGAAGATGTTTCAATTCCAAC
The DNA here is from genome assembly GCA_024679135.1 of Phytophthora foliorum. Taxonomy (NCBI): domain Eukaryota; phylum Oomycota; class Peronosporomycetes; order Peronosporales; family Peronosporaceae; genus Phytophthora; species Phytophthora foliorum. Next base: position 11,174 of record JAHWLE010001407.1, on the reverse strand, counting down.
GTGCGCCGGCACGGCGGACTGTGTGCACCCTTCAATCTCTGGCCTGGCGCTTGCACGCTCCTCCAGTACGACGAATGCTGCCATTAGCGAGGTGTCTCCTGTCTACTTGGGCTACGAAACGGATGCGAATGTACGGTCGGCAATGCCTTTTCTGGGAAAGTACAGCGGGTCGTTCCAAATCCAGGCGGTCAAGGGCAAGCACCAGACCGTATCGGAGAACGACGTGGAGATTCGCTTCGTCCACGACGCTAGCAACCCGTCGCAGTTCGTCGTTTCTGGCTCGGGTGAAAACCGTTTCGGTCGGTTCACGCTGCATGGCTTTATGGATAAGGAAACGAGCGAGCTCCGTCTGTACAAGGTCTACAAGCCGAAGGAACAGCCGAAGCGCACGCTCCCGCGTCGAGCAAGGTCGGCCCGGGCGGCTACACCTGCGGTGAAGCGTGAAGTGAAGGCTTTGTCGATCTCCGCGCCTGGAGTAGCAGCTATTACGGCGAATGTGGATCTCAACAGGATCACGACACCGCTGGCTGGTCCCACTATTGTGGCGCCGCGAAAGGTCGGGACCCCGATGTCGGACTATTCGTCGCCGTCGTTGGTATTAGGACGATCGGAGCGTAAACGCTCGATCCCTGCTCATCTTCGTGAAGACAATATTCTCGAGCTAGATCATGCCCCCATGAGCATGAAGAAGTGCCTCAGTGTCCTCAAGGGCCTGATGGCTAACCCAAAGTCGGCACCATTCCTGGCTCCTGTGGATCCGGTCGCGTTGGGTATTCCAGACTATTTCCATGTAATCAAGGAGCCAATGGATCTTGGAACTATTCGGAACAACTTGGAGCTTGGTTTTTACGACAGCCCGACGGCATTTGCAGATCACGTGCGCCTGGTATTCCGGAACGCGATGCTCTACAATGCAGCCCACAGCCAAGTGCACATATACGCTCGCAAGCTGATGGATGACTTTGAAAAGCGATACAGAGGTCTCAACATCAAGCTTTCCACCAAGGACAAACTCTCGGGGCTGAAGTCCAAGAAATCAGATGGTATTCACTCTTCAAAGAAGATCAGAGGAGGCAAGGGAACGAAGGGCAACACCAAGCGGAGTGTGTCTGGCGATGAGACAGGGTTGATCATGTCCTTGAAGGAAGATATTGAGCGCTTGAAAGCGACACTGGAGCAGCTCCAACCGAGTATGGCGAGGGCTGCTACTTCAAAGCCGATAAAGGCTGCTGCAAGGTACGCTGCGCATTGATGGTCTGTGTATTGCCGCTGTGTGTTTGTGCTAATGTACTTTTGATGCGTTTACTTGTTCAGGCCGTTTAAGATGGAGGATTTGACGGAGGAGGAACTCAACGAGCCTATGAGCCAAATGGACAAGGCTCGGTTGAGTGCCGATATCAAATTACTTCCGCAGGACAAGATCAACCGTGTCCTTCAAATTATTGCGGAAGCTGTTCCAGTAGCGAAGCTGGCTAACGAGAACGACGAAGTAGAGTTAGACATCAACGCGTTCGACACCCGGTGCTTGCGAATGCTGGAAGGATATGTTAGGGTAAGAATTTCACCCCTCTTCAAGCCACGCCGCTAGTACTAAGTGTTTACTGTTTTCCCTTTGTAGGAAAACGGAATTGGTCGCAAGCGGAAGCGCCCGGCCAAGAAGTCCAAGATGCCACCGGCTGATAAGCGGCTAAAGTCTGCAAAGGTGGCGGCTTTGAATATCCGAAACCGCAAGGAGGAGCTTAAGAGTGAGTTGGCAGCGATCGATGGCAATGGCTCCGGCGTAGCCCGCGCTACGTCTGGAGAAAGCGTTGACCGACGTGGGGACCAAGATGTCGCTATGACTGACGTGGATGCGGACACGGAGGCTGGTGCAACGAAGAAGGGTGGTGAAAGCTTTTCCGAGAGTTCGTCCAGCTCTTCCGAGTCGTCTGACTCGGATAGTGATAGCGATAGTGAATCTGATTCCGACGACGGCGGCGCTCCTCTGGAAAGGGTGGGTTTGTGATGTGTAATTGAGCGAGTGAGTTATAGTAGCTGGTGGTGACCTCAGTCCGTATTAATTAACGCTATTTCTTCATGCCATGCCGCAGTCACCTCCGCTCGCAAGTGCCCCGAGTCTGTCACAGCTAGACCCTTCTGCTTCAGTCCACGCCGGTTGGTGCTTGCTCCTGCAATAGCTCGAGTGGAGTATAGTGCTAACATCCCTCTGTTGACATAGTTGACGCCGCTAAGAAGATCCGTGACGAGCAGCTTTCAAGCTCCGAGCCACTTCGTGTGGAGAACCGCGGGGCTTGGAGCATGCTTGCCAAGAAGGAGACTCCTAATGGGACGCCACTGGCTCAGTCTGATGCCAACCAGTCAAGTTCGTTGTGGTTGTCTGCGCGCTCTATGGAACAGATCAAGCAGCAGAAGATTCAGCAGAAGGAGAGGGAACGCACCGATGAGCTGGAAGCCTTGAAGCGCCGAGAGACCGAACTGCGGCAAAAGGAGAAGAAGCGCGAGGAAGCAGAGCGGCGGAAGTACGAGCAAGAACAGGCTGCAAAGCTGGCTGAGGAGAAGCGTCTTCGTGACGAGCGTGCGCGTGAAACTGAACGAGCTCGTGTTGCACAGCTAGCTCTGGAGCGCGAGAAGCTGGCTCGCGACGACGATGTAGAACTCCACGATGCCACGCTGAGCGAGGATCTGGATGCATTCAGCTCGTCCTCATTTTTGTAATGTCGTGGTGAACGACGAGGAGAGCTGGTGGTCCAGCAAGCGGCGTCGCACATGTCTGGATGTTGAGCCCACACGATTTTGTGCCAGCCAGACAACTTCGCTCCTTCGCTTTCGCGTGGATGCGTCCCCGGCGGACATGCAAGAGTAGTAAGCTGCCGTCGAGTGCGTTCGTGCGTTGATATTTAATGACGGTGAGCATATCCCAAACAAACAGCAGTAGTAAGTAGTCTAATCTAAGCAACGAATTGATACGAAGACCGGACTTCCCGAGCGCCTCTTCATATCCATTAGTCGCGCCTGAAGAAGCTTCAAGCGGCGATGGAGAGCAACCAGGCTCAAGTGAGTGACCTGCACAAGAAGTTCGAAGACTTGAACGAAGAAATCTCCGCGGCGCTACGCGTCCAGCAGGATGCCGTTATGACTGCGTCTACCTTCGGCGGCCGAAGCAATCTCGCAGCAGCGAGAAAAGACGCGCTGCGTCTAGCCAAGAAGACCGGAGACTGGCGCGGCGACGTGACAGCTTTGGCGAAGCACATCGACCTTCAGCTACAGCACAGTCGTGCGTTGCGCTCGCACTACGCTCAGTCTTTGCTGAGTACATCAGCCCAGAAGCACCAGGAAGAAGCTGAAGGCTCGCGTCTAAGATGTTTACGGTCAGATCTACGGCTGCTTCAGGACTTCCGGGTGCAGTATGTGCGTCAACGTGGCGAGAAGGACCCAGCGCTGCTCTCAGCGATCGAAGAAGAAACGGTATGTGGCCTGCTTAGTTTTGCGGTGCGAACTCGCTAACCCCGATGTCGGGTATTCCCTATCTCCAGAAACAACTCAAGGCATTTCTTGACAAAAGCACCAAGAAGGAAAAGATGGGAGGTAATCAGGATCACACAACGCTCGTCTTGGAACTCTTCGAGATGCGGCGTGATATCATGAGTCGCATCTCGGAGGACCTGGTGAAGGACAAAAAACAACTTGATGTTGAAGTTGGGTGAGCTGAGGCGTCAAGTATTTAGGCCACGAGGAGTATTATATCTCAGCTACAAGTTCTGTTTGTCCTTACAGCAACCCAGAAGCTCTATCCAATGACGGCTTCGGCAATGGCAACAATGCAACAGCGGAGAAAGATGCGCTGGCGTCGTGGGATACCCAACTTTACATATCCTTTTCACCCTTACACTTTCAAGGGGGACAGGAGTCGATCCAAGACTTTTTACCTTGGCGTCCTTAACGTGTCGACAGCGGTTTTGCCTTTGTTTGTGCTTACGTCATTCTTATGCAGGCCCTGCAAGAGCTGCAGAAGGAGAAACGCGACCGCGTCACAGCAAAATCACGAAATTCAGTTGTCGGAGCTGAAGGCATAAGCGCTGAAGTCATTGAGTCACGAGCTGTGTCACCGACCAGGACCAGCAACGAGACGAAGTCTGATATGATGGTTGACGACGTTCATTTTACAATGCAAAAACTCAAGAGGGAGGTGGCCGAGTTGAAAAGCACCAATTCAAAGCTGATGCTAACGAACTCGCAGCTTGATGATGATTTGGCACACCTGCAAACCAAGTTTGACGAAGAGAAGAGAGCCCACCTGAACGGAAAGAAGTGGTTTGTACCGAAGTTGCAGAAGGTATAGTTTTTTGTATTCGAGTGCGTTTGTTGAATTTCTTATTTCTGACGTTCACAAACGCTTAGTTGGAAGACCTGATGCTCACAATCAGTAAGGCATTCGAGGAAGTAAAACTGAGCGTGGAGCTCATGACCAACATGTACAAGGTTCGTTCATATTTTGGCGACTGCAACGGTATTATCGACCTGAAATATATGTGCGTGCAACCAAAGCATCTAAGCGGTACATTAGCAGCGCAGCAAGAGGGCGAAGACGAGCTGAAACGGGTATAGTCGTCTCGTCCCAGGATACCAGTGATTTACTTTCGTTAACGCCCGAGGTGATTTTGGCATTGTAGGAACGTGATCGTGTATCGCTCTTGCTATCGGGAGAGATCAAGAAGATCGCTGCACTCACCAAGGTAGGTAGATTTTGATTGAGTCTCCGTATCGAATTGCTGCTGGTCAACTTCTAACTTCTATGCATTCGACCACAGGACAACGAAAGGAAGGATCGACTTGTTACCTTAGCCATGGCTGCACGGTATGAAATGGCTCAGCATGCTAATCGTCAAGAGCAGTTAGCGAAAGAATCGTGCGAACAGCGCGACCAATTGGAATCCCGTGCTCTACAGGCCGAAGCGGAGCTGATCACGCACAAACGGCAGCTTGAAGACGCGTTCGAACGGCTAGAAGCTACAGATTCAACGCTCACGAGTGCAAAAGGGTCGATTCTGCAGCTACAGAGTGAGGTTCGCGCTACCTCCCAAGCTGCTGCGAAAAAAGAGGCTGAGTTACTTGCCGCCTTCGAAAAGCAGCAAGCTGCGTTACAGCAAAAGCTAGACAAAACCAAGCGCGAGCTTATGGAGTCCATGGCCGAAATGCTTAGTTTGGACAGCCGCTTACGCAAAGCACAGGACAAACTTACCAAGCAAGCGACCGATGCTCCAAGCAGATGAACCACCACGTTAGCACAAACACAGGAATATCCTCATAATGGACTTGCGTCGTGGTAAAGCAACATTATAGTATGATGGCATAGGTGTTGACTAAATCTCGATATCCCGTTTTTGAGGCACGCGAATATGGCGCATGGTGGTGCCCTGTTGAGAGGGCTTGAATGGTGCCTGCTGGCCGTATGGCTTCGGGATACCCAAATCCTCCGGAATGTATGCATTTGGTCGAGCCTCTGCAGTTGTGTATGTGAACTGGGTTGGGAAGTTGGCTGCGTGCGCTGCCGCTGCCTTCGCCTGCTCTTTTACAGCCCGAAGCTCGTTGTTGTGGAGTTTTTGCGTCTGTTGACGTACAAGCTGCTGCTCACAGAAGACATTTGGAGCATATCCAGCAAGTGCACGCTTCTGACACTCTTCAACATCAACAGAAGCGTCGTGCTTTTCTTGCTGAAGCTTCATTGCAGTAGCTTGGTACATCGACAGCTCTGAAACTATAGCCATCATGCGACGAGTAGTCTCTTTGATACGACCTTGGAAATCGTTGACTCGCTTGGCAAGCTCCAGAGTCTCACCTCGACGCGCAGATGCTTGCATTCGCAGCTTGTTGGAGAGGCCTGTTACTTCTTCTAGGACCAACTCCTTTTCAAGAAGTTGTTCCTTCTTGCGATGATATCGTTCTTCCAAATACGATAGTTTAACTGCAAGCTGTTCTTCGTCGGGGTCATCCCCACCAAGGGCGCGCCATCGGTCGTTGTTCTTGGGAGTCTCCAAGTCACGACATAGTAATTCCGTCACATCCTTCTCCTGCTTCAGGTCTTCTTGCAAGGCTAGGATACGTTGAGCAAGTTCAGGCAGATGTGGCAGTTGTCTTCGAGCATTCTCAAGCTGACGTTGCAGATCAGCCAACTGAATTTTGAGCACTCGGATCTCTTGGTCTTTGCGAGTCAATCCGGTCTCACCAGAGCTAAGTGCTTGCTCCTGGAGATTAGACTTCTCATAGAGAATGCAGAGTTCATCGTTACGATCAATGAGCTGCACACCCGTGGCATTCCGTGCATCCACCGCCAACTCGTACTTCTTCTTCAATCGCAGCAGCTCTTTTTCCGTGTGCGTAATGATACCGTTCAGTTTGTCTATCTCAACAATTTGCTGCTCAACCTGCTCTTGCTTCGCTCGGTATGCATCGTGCGACTTGTTGGTATCCAGGCGCAATGAATCACGTGAACACTGCGCTGTTGCATGAGCTAACTTCTCTTTCACGAGTGCCTTGTCCTTCGCAAGTGATTCGTTACGAAGCACTTCTACTTCGTTGTGAAGAATTTTGATCTTCTCCTTCATTTCTGCTAGAGCTTGTGTTGATGCCTGGATGAGGTTCACGTATTTGTTGCGTTCATTTTTGACGACGTCGTACAGGGCAGAGAACTCACGCAGGTGGTTTGTCGTCTCGTTCCACTTCTTTGCCAAGTCAAATATGACAAGCTCCTTCGTTTTCAATTCCTGTTGGGTTTGGCGCTCAGCCGTTAGCGCAGAAGTTGCTTCACGTGCCTTGAGCTCGCGTTGCGCAGTAAGCATACTCACCAGTTTTTTCTGCTTGCTTTCTTCCATCAACCACTGCGCGACCTCTGATTCAAGTTGAGTGACCTGCGTTGATAGTGCTTCAAGCTCTACGCTTTGAGCTTTCTCGCCATCTTCCTGCTTCAAAAAGCGCGCAATAAGAAGATCGACCTGCTGCTTCACATCTAGCTGGCGTTGCGCTTGGTCCTTGTTTTCTGAGCGCAGTGCAGCCACCTGATGCTGCACATCGACTACTTGAGCTCGAAGGTTAGGTAGCAACGCCTTGTTACCATCTAGCATGAGTATTTGTTTTTTGAGTTCGCGCTTCAGGCGGTCATAGTCTTTTTGCGCTTTTGCACATCGATCATTTTCACGGCGCTCAGCGATATCGAGCGCTTTCGCACGCATATCGAGCCGTGTCTTCTCTCCAAGTCGCATCACATTAACATTTTGCTCCTCACGAAGGTGCAGCGTCACATGATCCACGTCTCGTTGACGCTGGTCAATTGTCTCTCGGTGCACCTCCAACTTTTGTGCAAGCTCGCGCTGCACTTCATCCGCGTCGTGCAACTTTACCGCTGTAGCTTCAACAGCAGCCAGCAGTTCAACCGCGCGAGCTTTGTCCTTGTTGCTCTCTCTTTCTAAGCTTGCCACTGCTCGGGCGACGACGTCAGCTTGCTTTTGCATGCGGTCTGGGTCGCCTTGAAGCTGGTTCAGTCGCTTCAACTCGCCAGCACCAGTTTGTTCCAGCCGTGCGTTCTCTTGGTGCAGGAAGTCCAACCTCGCCAGGTACTCCCGCTTGCGCTGCGTGTCCTTCGCCAACTCGCTATCCAAGCGGTGGGCCTCGTCAGTCAGCCCAGCAATCTCAGTTGTAAGCTGGCGCACCTCGGGCTCAATGAGCTGCGCGTGTGCAGCTAGAATCGCCTCCTTTTCTGCCACCAGATCGGCGTGTTCACGCTGCAGTTCTGTGATCTCGAAGGCCAAGACTGCGTCTCGGTCGACCGCTTCAGCCAGCTCCTTCAACGCTCGGTCCTTCTCGCGCTCTACAGACGAAAACGCGGCCACCTCTTCGGCCTTGCGAATGGCCTGCTTCTCCACCTGAATCTTCTCCCCGAGGAGGTCTCGATTGAGCGCTTTGGCCTCTTTCAAGAGCTGCTTCTCGTGCTTGTAGGTGCCCAGCACGCACGAGTGCAGCTTGGCGTATTTGTCCTTGTGGAACTGCAGCTGCTCGAGCGTCAGCATGTCCGCCTCGAAGTACTGCTCCAGCAGACGGAAGGCCGACGCGCGGGCCGACATGGCGGACGACGGCGCTCCCAGAGCCGAGCCAGCGCCTACACCAGCTCCTTCTCGACCGCCGGACGCTGCAAAGTCCGCGTCGTCGAGTTCCTCCGTCTCCATCAGGTCGTCATTGTTGCTCGCGCCATTGCGGAGGCTGGCGCTGCTGCCGAGAGACGGCGACGTCGATGCGGGACTTGCAACGTCCTCGTCTTGCACCTCGATCATCGCGTGACCAAGTTAAAGTGGCTAACACGGCCCGGGCATGCGACGAAGTGCCACCGCAGCACCGCGCCATATATAGGCGCGGTTGCCTGCAAGTTGAAGTGACCATCACTCTGCTCCAATAATGACATCCTTTGCGTTACTGACATGAGAGCATGTACCCATCTTTGCGACACGTAATTTGCCGTCATCCTCTGTAGCGAGAAGGGCGCCGTCGTCCCCCCCCCCTCTTCCTCCGGATGTCGTTGGCGTCGCCGACGCTGCGGCCGCGCACCAGCTCCGGGGACTCGGTCGAGATTTGCCACCGCGTAAAGCCCATGGAGCTGCACCGCGTGACCGTCGAGGACTTGGACGAGTACGTTGAGCCAGACATGCAGGGCGTCGTGACGTCCGACGCTTGGGGGGCCACGTCTGACGTGCCGTCGTTCGAGTTTGAAGATGCTCCGTTCGCTGTGCACTCGCAGGAGATCCGCAGGATGTGGGCCGAGCCGGACGCGAGCGACGTCCAAGTGCGAGGCAAAACGTACATGGACGACCAGGTGAAGGTCCCGGCGGGCAAAGCCATCGGCCAATTGCTGCACGTGGATCTGTGGAAGTTCGACACGGCGGAGGAGCGCCACCACCTCGCGATGAAAGAGGAGACGCGCCCGCAGAGCGTGCTGGCCTATTGTCGCGACAAGTTCCCGGACTCGCTCGTGTTCCTCGTGAATCTTGAGCTCCCGAACGCGGAGAACTTGAGCTTGGTGGTCTATTGGCTGCTGCCGCCAGCGGAGGAGGAGACAGACACGGCAGCGTTCCACCGCCTGCTCAACAGGTTCTGCGAGGAAGGAGACGACGAGTTCCGTAACAACCGCTTCAAGCTGATCCCCAACTTGGTCGAGGGGCCGTGGATCTTGCAGACGCTTGTGCCGAACCGCCCCGCGCTCACAGGCACCAAGCTGACGCAGCGCTACTTCCGACGCAGCAACTACTTTGAGCTGGATCTGGATGTAGCCTCCAGCACGACGGCACAGTACATCGGATCAATGTGTCAGAGCTGGGCGAGCTACCTGCAAATGCATCTCTACTTGACTATCCAAGGCGAGAACGAAGACGAACTGCAGGAACGGGTTCTGGGCGGCGTCGACGTTTCGTATTTAAATCTCGAGCTCGCGAAGGAATTCAATTAGGTGCTGTGCTCAACAGGTATGAGTGCGCGTTGCTGGCAAAATCTAGAGAAAACCATCGTTTGTACACACGAAGGATGACTTGGCTCCTCGTTGGGTTATTCACTCGTCTCAGGAAGAACCTTGTACGGGTTCAAAATTCCCTTCGGGTCCATCATGCTCTTCATCTGCTGCATGAGCTTGATGGCGTTGGCCGACTTGGACATGTGCAGGTACGATGGCTTGTGCGTACCAATGCCATGCTCAGCGCTGATGCTCCCGCGGTACTGGGACGTCCACTCGAAGACGAACGGCTCCAATGCGTTGAACACCTGTTCATCGTACTCAAGTGTTGAGATGTTCAAATGAACGTTGCAGTCACCGATGTGGCCGTAGCACACGACCTTAGCGTCCGTTGGGGCGAGCCTCTCCCGAGTTTCTTCAGCGATTTTGTAGTACTGCTCAATCGGCAACGACACATCGTACTTGTAGACGTACCCACGCGCAGCAAGTGCGACTGTGATATCTTCACGGATCACAAACAGCTTGCGAGCCTGTGCCTCATCCTGAGCAACAGTGCCGTCAACCACCACACCAGATCCCATCACGTCCTCCAAGTATGCGTTCAACTTTTCCATGTCATGATCCGCGTTGCTGCCGGACGTCTCAATCAGCACGTAGTACGGACTCGACGACTCCAGCGGATCCTTCGTCCAGTCCTGCTGTGACAGCACCATATCGAGCGACTGACGATCCATGAACTCCACCGCCGATAGCACTTCTCCCAAATGCTTCTTGGCCTCCACGAACGCCTTTTGAACCGACTCAAAGTTCTCACATGCCAGCAACGCCACGTTTTTAGAAGACGAGCGTGGCGGCGTTAGGATCGTTCAAAGTTCTCACATGCCAGCAACGCCACGTTTTTAGAAGACGAGCGTGGCGGCGTTAGGATCGACACCTTGGTTACCACACCAAGCGTACCCTCCGATCCAATAAACAACTGCTTCAGGTCGTAGCCTGTGTTGTCCTTGCGCATCGTGCTCAGACAATCAATCACCGTACCGTCCGCCAGCACCGCCTCAATACCGAGCACCGTGCCATGAAGTGAGCCATACCTCAGCAACCTCAGACCACCAGCGTTAGTAGCCACATTGCCACCAATCTGACATGTTCCTTTGGCACCAAGGTCCAGCGGCATCATGTACCCGTGCTTGGCCACGTGGTTGTCCAGGTTTTCCAGGATGCAGCCAGCCTCGCACACCAAGATGCCAGACACCTCGTCGAACGAGATCACGCTGTTCATAGAGCTTGTGGACAGCACAATCTCGTCGTACACGGGCACACTGCCGCCCACGAGACCCGTGTTGCCTCCCTGCGGCACCACCGGCAGGTGGTGCTCGTTGCAGTACTTGAGGATGGCGGAGACCTGCTCCGTGGTCTTGGGTTTGAGTACCATCTGGTGGCTGCTGCTCGCCTTGTACTTCTTGAGCCAGTCCACCGTGAACGCCTCGGTGTCGTCGGCGTCCGTGAGCACGCTCTCGGGCTTGAGCAGCTGCTGGAAGTAGCTCTTGTCCTCGTCGGTCCAGGAGGCGTGCGCCGGGTTGCGCGCGGGCGTGGAGAATGCGCGCGCAGTGGGTCGCGTGAAGGCCTGGGCGGCCGATACGGCGCCGATCTGGTGGCGTGCCGTGCGCAGCAGCGTAGGGAGCATCAT
>JAHWLE010001406.1:0-11706 GCA_024679135.1 Phytophthora foliorum | reverse complement strand
GCATGCGGCGTCGGGGGAGACCGCACGAGGGCCCACCCAGTTGCGGTACGTCGACTTGATCTCGCTGGTAGCAGTAATAGACGAAGCCAGCTCTGCGTTCACCTCGATCGAGGCCGCATCGATAAAGCTCGATCCTGAGGCACTGGCAGTAGCAATCAAATCGTCGAGCGAGGAGGAACCAGACGTGGCGGGTGCATCGGTCGATGGACGGGTCGAGTCATCCGAAGACGATCCCGAAGGCGTGGAGGAGGTGGAAGAAGATCCTGTGGTCTTTTTAGTCGGGGCGGTTGTCGAAGGAGTCGTAGTGGTTCCCGTCGAGGGAGCGGCGGTGGAGTCGTCATCGTTATTCCAAAATGTCCAGTCGAAAGCGGTCGCGCTAACCAGGCTGACAACCAGGACCAGTAGAGCGAGAGCGAGTCTCGACCGGGCCATAGTGGCTAATATGAAGTGGTGTGCAACGGAGACTGCAAAACGAATAATGAGTCGGACTTCCCGCTGGCTTGGTCCGGTGCTGGAGATTTGGAGGGCGACTGGGGTTGTTTGGAATGGGACTTGGGTTGTTTGGCTCTGATCACCCGGATGGTAAGTCAAATCGCGGCCATTTTAGGGAGTTGGCCCGGTTTGGTTGCACGTCTTTCAACAAGCTGTTGTCTCCCCCACCTGCAAGATGCAAGGCGGGATCGGCTGCGATGCTACGCTAGGTCTGCTTGGCGAGAGTAGACGAACAACGAAAAGTGTCCCGGCGACAACCACCTCTGGGACACGATAGTGCCGAGACACGAGAGCTGACTAACCTGCTGCTGGCCGGATAAGCCAATATTAAACTATGCATAGAGTGCAGCGCAAGAAATCTCTGATTCTCTGATACCCTCTCATAGATTGTAATATAATGTTTTCCAGGCGAGGAGCGGTTGTATGGCTGTATTTGAAGATGGCAAGGATAGGACACAATAATGGCCATCTTATGAAGCCATGTCAACTTGAAGTCTGGCGCAAATTCTGAAGGACGTACAGCAGCAAGACGAGTGCCATCACGGCGGATAATGATGAACGGAGTGCGATAGGGCTTCACAGTGGGAGGAAGGAGAGAAGATACTGTAACACTAACAGTAGGTGTAGTCCAGTCAGAAGCTCACTAGACAGCAACTTCAAACATCGAAATACAACCTCACTTCACGCGAAGTTCATTATGAACGCGCTCTTCATACGTACATGTATTGTAAAAATAGCGGGTTATGGCGTTGAAAATAGAAATCACCATAAACAGAGAAATGGATTTCCGCAAATAAAGTACTGTACACCTGCAAAAATACGCAGCTTGATTGATCATTTACGATGGGGTTCCCGGATAATGCAGTTCATGCACGAAATTTACCACAACGTGAAATATAGTATTGAACGAGCAATATAGGCGTAGGCCTACCTGACTTTACCGACGCACGGCAACATTTGCCGTCGGTAGTGATGCCTCACATGATGAAATTGGTCTCAAACATCTGACTTCCTCTCCGCGGAAGCATCTTGTTTGCAAGAAGGTGGCAGCATGTGTGCGCTGCCCTGCAGCGAGAAGCTGCAAAGACCCTATCCGATATGGATAATATAGCGTAGCGCGCTGTGTTAGCTTTTGCTCCACCCCAAACGCCTTGCATTGCGTCGGATTTTCACTTTCGCTGCAGCGTGACTTTGGAGCAAGTGATCACGCCTAATTCTTGTACCATATCTACAGTCCCGAGGCAGTGTTTATACCATATCTACAGTCTGTCTGTTGCCCGAGCCAGTGTTACATGTATTACGGCCGTCGAGACGAGCTGCGTATCTGATTGGCGATTGCAACCGTCGCGCTGCAGATAAAAATCGAAAAGGTGATGCGGAATCGGTGCCATCTTCAGGATTGGAGGGTTCGATAATTATTAATAAACCAAGTGGCCTGCCCCGTAAAATGCAAGTGCGTAATTAAAAATCGCGTGTGCGAACTACTTTTTCCGCTACGCCGCGGCAAACAGGCGCACTAGCAAATATTTCAGTCGAATAGCACACATCGGTAGGGAGGGAAGCGCTCGCTCCGTGTGTCGGCATAGCGAAAACCGCAGCACCAGTGCAGTTTTTGGTAGTGTGAGCTCTTGCGTGCTTGACAGTTGGATACAGCCTCTGATCGGATATCTTCGTGAAATTTTCATCTGTAGCGGCTAATTACGACCAGCTGGACCAGTCTACCAACAGCGATGTGAGTTACAGAATAGCATATGGTACGCTCGCTTTGTTTGCGACGGCCCGGATTGTTGTTGAAGTAGTCCGCCATGCAAGCGTTACAGCCATTGAATCCGGCAAGGCACAGTGAGCTCTGCGGCCATGACCTCCGCCACATCTTTTCAGAAGAATATGGACGGTAACGTATTACAGGAAAACAACTCGAAGCAGCGTCTTAATTTAACGGATCCAGTGAATGTAGCGTCCTCGGCATGGTACTTGCACCTCTACACGGCGGCAGAGCGACCGATGCGCGACCGCCCTTCCAACCTCAGTGCAATCGGCTGGCTATGATCAGACAAGTGCACGTAGACAATCTTTTGCAACGAAGTCATACAGAATGACAGTGACTCTCGTGAGTAGGAGCACCACGACGTTAGCACGACGCCTGCAACATAGTTGCAGAGCTCATCTCAAGCTGTGTGCTGCTGCGGTTTCCAATCGTGCTGCAAAACGGTTGAGGATCAGCAGCTGAGCTGCTCACCGATGACCTCGCTGTCCGAGTAAATTCAAACACTCGCCGCGGTAGGCAGCGGCCGCTGGTATGCAAGCATTCAAAGGTCGACAGCGGAGGGCCGCGACGACAGCGCAACACCAACATGTTGAAGTACACACTAAACTGCAACGAAGCCACGCGTCGATTTCAGTAGAACGTTTGGTTTCATCGTTTTCGTTTTTCAGTGAGGTACATTGATGTCACTTAGATAAATCTAACGACTTCCTAGGTCCGTTCTAGTTACCGTCCTAGAACGTTTGGTTTCACATTGCGCTTGAGCTTATCGGTACGTACATGTAGCAGGGGGGTCCCCGCGTACATTTTAACAATGCTAGCAACTTGTGTACTTCACTGAAATACACGAGCACTATAAAAGCTTGAAAAGTAAGCTAGATTTCTCGAGATTCTCCCGCTACCCCGTTCCAATATAGGTCGCTTCCACCTCGAATTTGTTGCGAGTGTTGTGGGGTGCTCCGAAGCATGAATACATTGTGCGCCGTATTAATCGCCACACAAAATTCTGGGCATGATAACCGTGGGGGCAAACCTCAAAACTACTGGATGACAGCAAGGTTAGGCAATGCGGTCCGACGCGAAATCGGCGCATCGACACTAGGTCATGATCTCGGCCGTCGCCCCAGCTCTTAGAGACAACGTCACAGGACTAGCCAAGAAGATATTCCCGAGGAATCTGATGACAAACAAGACACAGGAGACCAGTTCAAGGGGAAATTTCTAGCTCCGATCCGAAGACGATGTTGATGGTGCGAACAAATTGCGTAAATCGTCGGAGCATAAGCCTCAAGAATGTCTATTGCTGGCAGCTGAACAATTGGACCTGGGTTACGTAGCATGTCGAAACCACCGCCTTCGGCGCTAAGGCAGTGTGCGCCAGTGTAGCCAATGCTTCCTTAAATGAGCATGCAAGCTATGGCTGCGAAAAAAGGAACATGGCGGATCTGACAGTGGACACATCGTTGTCGACGATTTTTTTGCTAAAATTTCTGCCGTGTCAACAGATCGTTCGTTGCCTCAAACGTACACATGTATCGTACTTCGAAGTATAGTTGTATCCTACAGATATTGAGAGCGAACGGACGAGCAAAATATCGCCCGGAACTTTGTGCACCCAGCAAGGCAAAATGTGCAGCTTCCTGGTATTTTTAATAACAACCGTGGCTTGGAAAGAGAAATGGAAATCCTAAGGATCCGGTAGAACAGGTGTGTACGACCGCGGCGCTGTCCTTGCCGAGGACTCCTTGGATATGTATGTGTACTTGCAGTGCCACCCGCGGAGACGGCCACCTCGTCGATCTGTTCGTCTCCGGAGATGATGTTGACAGTCACGTCGTCTGTGTCAGTGCTACTAAAGTGGATGATAACTCGGCCGTCGCCGACCCTGTCCCAGGAGTTGGAGCTGCCATTGAAAGTATCGTATTCGGCTCTTAGGTGGCAGCGTTTGTGCCAGCATCCACCTTACCGATAAAGCGTGTCGGCCTCAGATCCTTTGCAAGTACTCAGCCAGCATACCCGTGATACCAGTGAGATCAAAGCCAGTAACGGGAATGGAAGTGAATGCCTTATCGAAAGCCTAGGAAGTGAACTCACTCGTCGATTCTGACAAGCCGTTGTTGCTTGTTCCGGTGGTGAGGTCGTTGGTCATCCCACTGAAAGTCTTGCGGATCTTGTCTCGCGTCTTGTAGGCATTCGATTCTTCAATCAGCTGTTTGATGCCGTTGTTGGTCACAACGCCGATATCTGACACTACAAGCTGAGATTCCTCCATTTTCAGACTAGCTCGTCCTCCGTGATGCCAGGGTTATCCCCCTTGAGCTGGGCCACCACCATCCACACGCGATCCGCCTGCGACTTCAAGTCGAAGCCACAAGTTGAGCTGGATGCCAAGGCGTCGCTCAGCGTCACAATTTCGGTTTCATTGATCTCTCTACCAGCCTCCGTAAAGTTGGCTCCCGTGAGAAAGTCCTTGAAACGGTCAGTCGTCGTAGTCGATGGCATGGATAAGGATCCACTCAAATGTGGGTGCGTCCAAACACATACAGGTGTAGATGGCAGTAGGCAGATGTTGTTCGTCTGGTACAGCAGCGCCAGGATTTTGTCCTGAGATGCCGTCGGGTGGGGTTGCGGACATAACGGATTATGGTTCTCAACGTGCCGATCATCGAGTTGGAGCTGTTGATGGCTGTACATGTACATGTATTGACTCGGACAAGCGCAACCACTGAAGACTACAATCCATACGTTGGCGTGCAACGATGATCTTATCCACAGAGATTGTAGCAAGGAAGGCAAACTACTGAAAGCCGCTTGTATTAACCGCTCGCAGCGACATAACGGTACATGTGTACATGTATTGTAGGCTGCATCTTGTGGTCACCGGATAGGCAGGTTGAAGCAATTATGGGATGAGAATCTCATCATGAGATATGCATGTGCCGGTACAGTCAGTATCCTTACCGTAATTATCGGCTCCAGTGCGACAAACGGTTGCAGTGCAACATCAAATCATGTCGGAGTGACACCCCGTTCAGATCACATAAAATGTCGGTTCCTACTGATAGTTTGTGACGTACAGCTGGGGCGGATGTCATGAGAGCAAATCATTTGCTAAAAACGACAAAACTGGCAACTTTTTTCTTTTTGACTTGATCTGGAATGTTAGAACGGGGCCGATTATTCTCTGGTTTTAGATCCAGAGTCTTGGGGGATACCATTTTACCCAAAATAACCTTTTCTTTTGATACAGGTACGTAACCTAAAATAAACTTGGTTATAGCGTCCCTTTGAAAAACCTGTGACCAAAATAATACCTGTTATATTACATGTAAAAACAATCCAGAGTTCTCGTTGTGGTCATATTCACCGTGAGATAACATAATTGAACCATATATGTAATACATAATAACATATATCACATACAAAATTGAGGATATCCGCATTTTAATAATGAATATCCTAATAACACTTAGTAAAACCAAGTGAATGTTGACTGTAGCGACTAGGGAAGACATCAAAACCCAATAACCCAGAAATGTTGCACGAAGACAGTGGGTCAAACGAAGATAGTATCCTCGTTATGCCTCATCATTATGACAAAGCTTCAAGTAGCAGGACCTAATTTGGACTATTCGATAACAAAAATCCAGAGCTTCCCCGTGTAAAACACGGCATTAGTATCTATGTACATGTAGTATCATTCTCTTGCCGAGGCTGGACCACAAACACCACAATTTGTGGTCCACGAACGCATTTTACCATGAAGTACAAATCGATTAGGCACATGCTATCGACGCTGGAAAGCTAAGACTATGCTGCAGCGTAGGCGGCTACATTTTTCGCGTTGGGAGTGGTGTCCAAGCCCAACCATCTCGTTTCCGAGAAGGTAGTGCCAGGCGTAGGTTCCGTCAATGAGGTTCATGCTAGCAGTAAACGAAGGGGATCCTGCGGACTCCGCAGAATGGGGACAGCATCACGTGCCAGTAAAAAGTCCATTTATAATGCTTTATAATTGATGCTGGGTGTCGCAATTGCTAGGCGACCGTACCCGTCCCATACTTTTTATAAAGCTGTCCCCGACTGGGTGTTACAATAGCTTTCCTACCGTACCCGTTCCGTACTTTTATAGATTGATCATACGTGTCCGGATAGTTTGTCAACGTAGTGCTGCGGGATTTGGCTCGCTGCGATCGCAATGTGCAGCGTTTATGCAGTCCGGACTCGAAGTATACAGGGGATGCTCTAGTCGGGGACAGCAGTCACTCTAATTTATAATATTTTGCAATAATTTATAAATTTATGGATTGAGAAAAACTAATGCACTGTTGTACATGTACTGCGCTAAGAATTCGATAAGATACGGATAACATCCATCTCAAGACCTGCATGTTCTTTTTTCCTCGATACACAGTCAAGATGACGATCGGGGGAAGACCGTGAATCATACACCGTATGCATAGTCTTTTGAAGCCTCTCTTCAACTTCAACGTTAGTGATCACAGTTTCTCGCAAAAACAGAGGCTTTCCATTGTTGAACAATGCTCAGACTAGGGAAATGGAGAGTTTAGAAATCATCTCGTTGGTGTACTTTGCCAGCCCCACTCAACGATCAGATGAATACTTTCCACGCAGCTTCACTTGCGTTACTCCAGTTTCGTACAGTACAGAATGAGCCCATTTGCGCTAAATACAGTACACTACGGTATGATATTATCTGGGGTGAGTCTGGCACTGCCGTTACGCCGGCAAACTCCAGCTACGAACCAGGGAAATCTACCCGCATAATCGAAACTGGATTACGGCTGCTATTTTAGGTATTCGTGAATAGCTGATTGTTATCCTTGTGCATACATGGTTGTCTACAACATATTATAATACCTTTGTTTTCGCTAGCCTACTTATCCAAGTCTGGGGGATGAAAAAGAGAACTCAACCTCTTGAATGTTCGAGACCCTGTTACAACGTCGAAGACGAAAGAAATACAGTGAATAGTCTAAATTAAAAGGATTCTCATTTTTCGAGTTACATATAGCTACTGTAGTTATGTATAATAGGGTCTACCGTAGAATGTCTTAGGCAAATGTTGAAGATAAAAACGCAGGTATTGAAGAACATCATTGGCGGCGCTCACCATTCACTAAAGTCTGTAATTTCTGCAGATAATTGGAGGTGCTGGGGAAAAAGGAACCTTCTAAGCTGGTTGGTCGGCTAGCGTTTCATGAAAATGAGTATCGTAGTGTATGAATTACAAGACGAAATACAGTAATAGTGGTGGAGAATTCACAACATATTCGCTGATTTCTGGTCAGCAGAATGTTTAGTTCGAAGTAGCGCTACGAGCGTTTATTGCATGCATTCCTTGTATTAATACGTCAAGTCTGTACGTTAAGCTCAGCAAAGCGCTTGTGACAGTAACTTTTTGAGAGCAAATCAACGTGTTGTGCGTGTGCTGTCGTCCCAGCCCCGTCAATGACGGCGTCATGGCGAGTTGGCAGCCCAAGTTGTTGAATTGGCTACATTCTTGACCCAGCCTGAAGCTGAATGCGGCCTGCCATTTTGAATCGTTGTTATTAATAAAGTCTAAGCACCTGAAGCTTTTCTAACCATTGAATTCGGCGAGACACAGATTGTAGCTTGTTTTTGGTCTCGCAGCAAGCCACACCAGTGGTGTCACTACGTCTCCCTGAAGCGAAATCTGGTGGACGCTGGGCGGCGTGCATGACATTCGTTCAAATCGTTCAGGATAACAGGACGCAAACGAGTCGCAAATTGAAGGAGTTCAACGTGAAGAGGACGACATCACGATGAACGGACCGTTCAGTTGTCAACAACTGACAGCTGAACGTTCAACGGCCCGTTGGCTGTTGAACGATACGACTGGACCACCGGGACCTTTTCGTGCCGGTGATGGGCTGGTCTCACGGTGAGACCCTTACCGTGAGACCAGCCCACCGTGTTGACTCGAGATCCGTACGTGACGCTGTTGACGAGTTGAGATTACTGTACATTCGCAATAGTGGACCCAACAGACAAAAGGTCCGCACTATACAGCTTTTCGGGCAAAACATACGTAGGGCCCTTCCGGTACATAATGCTTTGCGAGCGCAGCGAGCCGATTTCCGCGCGGAGCGCGGTAGGGTAACACTAAGCGAGCGTGGCGAGCCGAGTCCCGCGCGACAGCGCGGTAGGGTTCATGCCTAATTAGTAAGGGTCTTTGGGTTCGCGCGGAGCGCGTGCAGGGCGATAGAGTTATTATGCTGTATACTTTGCCCGAAAAAATGTTTTGACCCCAAAATGTGTATGTTTGACACCCTCCTCGACCCAGCACTCTCATCTTTCTGCCTGCACCTCTCTTTTTAGATGTCTTTCCGAGGCTCGCTGACAGTTTCAACTAGTCCAGTCAACCGCCCTGAATTCACAATACAGTAGAGTGCGAGCTCCAACGTATGCTTAGATATGGATCATTTCCCGGGCTACTTGCAAAATTTCCCAAGCAAGCCCGGGAAATGGTGTACATGTATGTAGTGATCTTTCAGACATATAGATCTGCTTCGTTGCAATTTAATTGTGAATAATAGTCTATCATATCTCGTCTCTTCTAAGTTTCACCCAATGATTTCGGTTACGGCTGTAGGTGTGCAGGTTCCGACGCATAGCTCAGCCAAAATATGAATACATGTATCTCGATACAAACATGAAGTAAAAAAAAATGTTTTGAATACAGGGCAAATAACAGAACCCGTGGTGATTTCAAATTAAATGCAGAAAGCGTGGTGATAGGCGTGGTTGATTAGTCAACCACGTTTCCTGACACACAAACTCGCTAAGTGTGCACGTTGTGGCACTGTTACTGTAACAGGACATGGTATTGCTATGGATGAATATGGTGACTTATCCGACCATACTTAATTTTTGTATAGTGTATGGTGGCCCTTTAATGACCAATCACAGAGTTTGATATATAAATAGCCAATCAGGACACGCTATCAGATAGTATCTACCAATGATTGTACGTAGGGTTAGGTATGTCCTCTACACCAGCCATTCCGACGTATCGGGTTGGAAGGGCACGAAAAATATGTGTATCTCCATTCAAATTTCTAGTGTGCAGCGTATCACTTGCATATTTGCATCTTATCCGACCTCTCTATAATAATCTAGGCATGGGTTTAGACGAGCTCAAGCCTGGCAACACCAAGCGAGCCAGGACGACAGCCATCAAGGCATTCAGTGCCTTCGTTAAAAGCGAAAATGTAGAGTTTGACTATGTTAAACGATGCATTGAGCAGGATGGCACAGGCAAGTGTTTCGTGTCTGTATTGGATATGTTTGGTATGTATCTATCATTTAACGAGGGAAAGAAGGGCAAGACACTCGCCCGGAACACCTCTATGCAGTACTACAGACAGAGTAAGATGTGGCTGTTTGAGCTCTTCCCTGCGCAACGACACATTGTCGAAGCCAAGTTGCTTAGCATGGGGAAGACGCTTGATAGCTTCTGCATGAAGCGAGACGGAAAGGTAGTCAACAAAGCTCCACCGTGCTCAAAGAGTGATTTAAAAAAGATGGTGTTGTATTTGTATCAGAATGCATGCTCTTCTAGTGACTACCAAGATGCGGCTTTGCTGTGTATGCTGTGGTATCTGTTTGGACGAGCTTCAGATCTGTCGCTCGTCCGCAAGCAGAACCTCTCTGTTGACGCGGCAGGGGTGTTCTTTGTGCGGTTCATCCGTATGAAGACGTCCGAAGAGCAGGGACTCTCGCTGTTCCCGGACGCCGACTTCGTCACCTGCCCGCTACATGCTATTGCTGTGGCGCTCATCACGCAGGCAGCACCGTCCGTCGCCTTGATCGACAACTTGCCCGTGATACCAGTCCAAGCTGCCGTCAATTTGTCTCCGGCGTCGCCGTTGGTGGAGGTCTTGAATCACCCTGACGAGTTCACCGGTCTTGAAGCTGCAGCCAAGCCTGTCGTCGCTGCCCCTGTGCCCACCGACACTACCCCAACCATCTACTCCCACGTCAATCGGTTGCTTGATCGTGTCGCACGGGATGCTGGCGTTACCGTCGCACTCACGTCGCACTCGTTTCGCCGCGGTGGTGCTCAGCACGTTAACGGTTGCGACGGACTCACGAACCGCTAGATCTTTGACCGTGGTGCCTGGAACATGTCCACAACAAACAAGGGGTTCAACTACATCTTCAACACAAGCAGGGAGGATCACATGGTTAGTAAGGCGCTCAGCGGATTCGACACGAAGGCCGCGGTGAAGCCGATGAACTTGATGCCATTCGATGCTGAGACGCAGGAGATGATCGCCGCCGTCCAACGCACGCTGTTCACGACCTGCTACAAGATGGAAAGCTCAAGTACAATCTCAGTCAGCAAGTTGCAGATGTCCTCACCACTTACCTCATCATGCACTACCCCTTGATGAAGAAGCTGCATGTCGACGGTCTTGCTGTTAAGCGCTTGGAGTCGGCTGCTATCAACGCAGGGTCGTCGGTCGCTCAGCAGCTGGCGTGGTCGTCTCACCTTGCCCACCTTGCTGCCTGTGGAAACACAAACACCAAGCCAAGCCACGACCAAGCCACCCCACCGCACAAGGAACCAAGCAACGAGAACAAGATCATTGACCACCAGCGCAGTGTGATTGACCAGTTAATGGAGCACATCAAGCGCCAGGACGAACGCATGGATAACCTAGAAGCTAAGGTAAACGGAACCAGTGTACAAGGCAAAACAAACAAGCGTCAGCAAGAATCAAGCCAAGAGCAGGACAAGACCAAGCGCAGACGAGGGTCAGTGACTTACCTTCACGCGACGTGGTTTGAGTGGTACGCGCACGAACCGCGTTGGCTGACAGGTGCGCCTAAACGCCAGCGGTCGAACGCCAAGCAGCTCGTCGACCTGATGAAGCTGTTCGTTTCCGACGACTTGAAGCTGGACCCAGGCGCAACGGACTATCGCGACCGAGTCCTGGCGCTTGGGAAGCAGGCGGAGTCTGCAGTCGTCGCCTTCGTAAACGCCCGCGACGTAAAGTCTCGCGGCTCCACCGCTGTCCGCAAGCACCTTCACGAGCTGTACTTGAAGGGCGTTCTCAACGACAAGTGTGTCCGGCATCTGCAGCTGCGCCAAGCTGCTAACATCCAGGAACCCGACCGCCAAGATGTCTTCGAACCTGTGACAACCACAATTCCGTAAGCAGCATCGCGCAGATACAAGCAAGAACAGAAGGGTAAGAGGACAAATACAGTCTATTGCATGTTTAGTACAGACCACCATTTAGGATTAATACAATAACCACACCAGAAACAACAGTTGCAGTGTGGCGAGACAAATTCCGAACCGCAGTAACCCAGCAGCAACCCCGCTCTGCCACAAACGATAACGACGACTGGAGTCGAACCAGCATCCTCAAGGCAAAGCCCTGCGCTCTTCCACTGAG
>JAHWLE010001405.1:0-11709 GCA_024679135.1 Phytophthora foliorum | reverse complement strand
CGGGGGCGAACCGGGCGCGGCCACGTCGGCGGCGAACAGCTTGGAGCTCGGCCGGAGCGGCGGCTTCAAGTTCATGTACTTGGTCTCCTCCAGCACGTGGTAGGCGATGGCCAGCAAGTGCGACAGCATTTGCTGCCCATTTTTAGTGACCTGAGCGCTGGCCTGCTCCTCCATTGTGAAAATGGCGCTTATGTGAGCGTAACATTAATTTGGGTGATGTACCTAATGTAGCCATTTTCAAGTTGAAGTTGGTCTGTAACGGACCAGTGTCATTTTAGCTTTCGCCAGAGATGACGATCGACTCGACGTCTGCGTCCTCGTCCAAGGCGCATGCTGACCCGTCGACAGAAGCGAGCGACCGCGACGCGCGCGTGAATGTGAGAAGACAGCGCATCGACGCTCGGAATGCGTCCAAGGATGACGCCTCGCGCAAGAAGCAGCTGCAGGTGGGGGACTCGCAGCGCATGAGTCGCGGGCAGCAGCAAGTAGCGGAGAGTTTGAACCAATTGGACCGCCGGAAACTGGCGGGTATCCGCCATGTTACCAGCGTCCGAGTGGAAGCAGACGACGCCGAGAATCGCCGCCGAGTAGAGGAGGAAGAGCGACGCCACAAGCGCGTGGAGAAGCTGCAGCAAGAAGCGATAGATAGCGGTGCCAAGAATGCTGCTGTGGAGATGCGCTGGGCCGACCTGTTCGAGTTTAGTATGCCGCAGGAGCTGCACAATGAGCTGGAGCTGCAGAACCGCGCGTGTTCTGAAATCTTGGCGTCGAAAGATGCGGTGATCCGCGAGTTCCAGAACCAGCTAAAGTCCAAGGATGAAGAGTACGTGACAGCACTCAAGGGACAGGCGGAAGAGGTAGAGAAGCTGGTGGACCGCATGAGTCAGCAGTATCGGGAGATGCAGGACGAGTACGAACTCGAACTCGAGCAGATGGAGGACGCCTTCATGAAGGAACGCGACGAACTCATCGCTAACAACAAACTCGAGATCGATTCGCTGTTCGAACGCCGTCGCGAGATGGAGATGGTCTACATGGAAGCGAAGCAAACACGAGACGAGCAGTACTTGCAGGAAATTGAGGACTTGCGTGTTCGTGATGCTGAGGACTACAACGAACTCAAGATTAAACTAGAGACTAACATCCAGACGTTGGAACAGCAACTCGAAGAGATGCGTGCAACGTACCAGCTCAACACGGAGAAACTGGAGTATAACTACCGAGTGCTAACGGAGCGAGATATGGAGAACTCGGCAACGCTGAGCCAGCAGAAGCGCAAATTAGCCCGTCTGAAAGACGCACTTGCCACTCTCATCACGAAGTACAACCAGACAGATGCACGAGATCGGCACCAAAACGAGGAACTAACAGAGGAGTACCGGCGTCTGACGAAGCAATATCGCGACCTGCAGAAGAAGTACGCCCATTTTGAGACGAGCGACAGCAACAAATATGACGATGTCTGGCAGATGCACGAGGAGGAGGCGATGCGTAAAATCGAGAAGCTGCTGGATGCAGATCGTATCATTCACGAGCAACAGCTTGGACTTGCATGGCGTCCTCCGTCACAGACCATTCGGAACTGGAGTCATTCTGCAAAGGCAGGTGATGTAGCAGCACTGCAAAAACAACTCGAAAATGGGGACGAGTCGTTTCTAGATTCTGCTGAAAGTGAAAAAGGTAGTAACAGGAGGGACGATGATCCGCGGGATCAAGATGACTTTGACGATGAATCGGTTGAGGCCTACACACCTCCAGTCAAGAAAATATCGGGCGCCAAGTTGAAGTACATGCTGAAAATGCTTGCCTCCGAGGCTGGCTTCTTGGTGAATGGCAGTGTACAACAAGCACTCGAAAACCTTCCAGACGATGAGGCTGAACTGGTGAAAGCGGACATGATCATGCGTACGCTCGGAGTCGACAACGAAGAGGACATGGAGAAACTGATGGGGTACTTCTTTGAGGACCCTCGACAAGAGGTTCCTGTAGACGCACGAGGTGGCGACAACAACAAGGAAAGCGATGCACCCGGCAAGGACTCGAGCACGAACGGGTCAAAGGCGTCGTGGGGGCTTGTCGTCGGACCCGAAGACGTCATCCGAGTCATCAAGCGGTTTGTCGAGGTTTGTTGTTGGAGTTTTCTTTTCTTGTTTGTCTGCATACGTTAATACTCGATTCTACTGCTGCATCAGGAGATGAACGAGCAGAAGCGCGCTGCTCCGGTCGCGCGAATCCTCCACCGATCAGCCACTGGCGAAAGCGAACCAGGCAAGAAAAACTCCAAAGGCAGTAGCTCAACGGCGCTCAAGGCCAAAGCTCGAAAGGCAGAGAAAGAGTACTGGCTTAACGTCGTCAAGGTGTTCCCCGCACAGAAGATCCGCATCATGGCCACTCTGGAAAAAGGTCTGAGCCACTACAACACGGCACTGCTGCGACGCAAAGAGTTGATCGACAACGTGACGGCCATGAAAGCGCAAAACGCAGAGCTCAAGAACCTGCTCAAGAAATACCTAGCCGCCCCCATCAACGAAGACCTCATCGTGCCTCCCACACAGATGCAGCTCTACCAGTAGTTGAAGTGCAGTGTTCGTACTTAGTGGGAACCTCATGAACTTCTTGTCATTTTTTTTTCAGAACTTGAGTGAGGAATGGCACGCATCGGCTACATCGCGCTCTTCTTCGTGAGCGCTGCGGCTGCAGGTCTACTGCGAACCTTTGGCCAGAGTAGGATTGCCGCTCGCTGCTCTCCCTGATAGAGTAAACGCCATTGACTTTTTTCCGTGAAAATGGGTAGATGTTCTCTCGAGAATAGGCGTCTTCGACGAGTGCGACGACTCGGTGTACCCCAATAACTGCGTGGGTAACCAATTCGTCTACAGGTCTGTCGATGGATAGTGGGGGAAATGTGGAGACGTTCACTGCTGACTCGATGATGGGGTCGAGTGCATCAGGATCAGCTTCAGCTTGGGCTGCTTCTTCACGCTGACGGCGCTGCTGAGCTGCGCAGTGGCCAAGGGGTGCGAGAATGTGTGCTGCATGCTGCTGTTTCAGCTGCCGTTCTACCTGGGGATGCTCGTGGCGTCGCTCTTCATCCCCAATGGTGCGTTGGTGGGGCGAGGAGGGCTCTACTTACGTGCCACTAACGCAGATTTGTACCGGTAGATTTCTTTGATGGATACGTCGACATTGCTCGCGTGGCGTCGGCACTCTTCATTATCTTGCAGATCATCATTATCTTGGACTCGACTTGTATGTATTTCCACGTAGTTCAGTTCGAAGAGGAGGATACTGATTGTGGCTGCGAGCCTGTTGCAGACAGCCTCCGCGACTACATTCTCGGCAAAATGGACGAAGCGGATCGAGATGACGATGCTCGTCATGCGTTGCTAGGGAACCGCTTTGACTCGACCCAGGCAGGCGGGACAAAGTCCATGTGGTAAGACAGGTGCATCTGAAATCCAAAACTGCGGACTGCATGTACTAACGTTGTTGATATATACAAATGCCCAGGGAAGGAGTGTACCTGGCACTGGTTTTCATTTGCATGGCGCTGTCGATTGTGGGGCTGGCTCTGATGTACGTGCGGTACGCAGCGTGCGATTTAAATGTGATGTTCATCTCAATTACACTTCTATCGGCCCTCATTCTCACAGCGTTGAGCGGTAAGTGGTTTGTTGCGTACAAACAGCATGTTGATATCCCGCTTTCCGTCAAATTTATAACGTTACTTGATGGCAGTGGTAACGTGGATAAATGTGGGGCTCCTGCCCTCAACTGCGGTCTCCCTTTACCTCGTGTTCCTGTGCTACCAGACAGTCCGGGTGAACCCAAGCGCTGCGTGTGCACCGTTCCATCTTACTACCGAAGAGAAGCAGCAAGAGCAGTCAGGTGTGATCATGAACTCCTTGGTTGCAGCGTTCACGATTACCTGGACAAGTTGGCGAACGTCAGCGACCAGCACAGCGTTTTTCGGCTCATCTTCTCCACAAAACCAGCCTGAAGATGTCGGTGAAGATGACGAAGAACTGGCGAGTATCGGTCTGACTTCAGAACGGGTTGCCAAAGAGGCTCAACGGGAGGTGGAGGTTGTGCCTGAGTACCAGTTTCATGTCCTCATGATATTGGCGTCACTTTACATGGCAATGGTGCTCACCAATTGGGGCAGCTTTGACGGGTAAGGTTCAATGAGTCCTATGCGAGGATGATCTTCGTAAAATCTTAGGTTTCTTGTTTCGGTAGGTCGTCGACGAAGGACGACGAGATTGTAACGATGTGGGTCAAGGCAATCTCGCAATGGGTAGCGTCTGGGCTATTTCTTTGGACACTCGTGGCACCCGCGGTCTTTCCTGATCGAGATTTTCTGTAAGCTACAGCGAAGGTCATTCTTGTAAATGCATGAATGTACGTACGTACGTGCAAGCAACTCAATTACTATTAGTACCAATTGCCTTCAAAGTTGCAATCCAGCTGCGGTACACTGGCACCCTGTCAAGTCAAGGTGAACGGTTGTGATACCACAACCAATCCGACAAAATATCCTCTGTTAGCTTTACTACGTTAACAAAGTAGTACAACATGTACTAGTAGTATTCAGCAATTTAGCTAATCATATATTGACCGTACAACCAATATTCACACAACCGAGAGTGCCGATAGGAATCCCAGTTTCCCATTCAGCGTGTGATTCATTCGACTAACAGAAAATATAGCAGGATGAGACTTACCTGTGTTGGTCAACATTGACATACTCAAATTGAATCGTAATACGTAGCGGTCTTCTTCTCCATCTCCATTGCCAAACACTCGACAGATAAACAACTACCCTCGTGCTAGTTGCCGACACCAACGATCTTGGGGCATTTTTCATCATCTTGCACATCCTATCCCCACATCCGCAGAAACGAACTACACTCAGCATTCCTGAGTGTAATTTATCCTGAGTCAGGATAAACCACTTCACTCCATCTCGCTCACTTTTTCATTTCCGACACCGCGGGTCAACACGCTGCCGCTTTCGACGCCCAGAGCCTGAGCGGGATTTACCCCCGCCACCTCCACCTCGATGCCTCATCGACGTTGACTTCGCAACTCGAAGCTTCTGGCCTCCACACAATGCTCCATCTAATTTTCGTGCCGCCTCAAGCGCTTGCGCCTCGTTAGAAAAATCCACCATGTAACCAGTCAATTCCGAGCCAGCAGCGGCATTCTTTGCGAATGACACTACGCCAGGGCAGTCCTGCAGTGCACTGACCAACGTCACAAGCTCTAATACACCGCTGCTCGATACGTGAATAGAAGAGGACGCCTGACTACTGCAGCTACTATTGCCATCTTCGATGTCCATTTGCTCCGAAGATGAACGTGAAGAGCGCGGCTTGGGTGGAACGGCATAGGCATCAATATTATGCGCCAGGTTGCTGCTATGATCGGCAACAGGGAATGCCATCTCCTGTTCTGTTGCGCATGAGAATGGATACTGCTGGGGCACTCCACCTTGATAATATGGTGAGGTTTCCATCCATCCTCCCCCAAAACTTTGATGCTGTGGTAGCTGTTGGTAGCTCGCTGGTCCTGCAAAACTTGCATATGGTTGGAACGGTTGCTGCGGAGGTGGTGGGGGGTACGTCACAAGTTGCATCGGGTAGTACTCCATGCCTCCTGACAAGCTCATGGAAGTGTGAAATCCCGCTGAATGAGACGGCGGATACACCCCAGCTGCCATCGGCGGCTGATGACCGAGATCGTTCGATGCAACTCCTCTCGGCGAGGTCATGGAGGAGTACTGGGGGAAGCATGATCCCTCTCTCGAGTGCTGGTGCTCCGTGCTTCGCATCAAGTGTGCAAAGCGCGCCTCTACAGCGCGGAGATCTACATCATCTGAGGATCCAGTTACCACACGTTCATCAGCTGCGCGATCTAGACGCATGGACTCATTGTTGCTGATTGAATTGCTACCGTGAGTAGTGGTAAACAGACTCGGTGCCAAAATCACAATTGCTTGCAAGAACTTCCCAGAACCAAGAGGCAGCTCCATTTGGTGGAGTTGGAGTGCCCCCTGCGTAGCGTTCGCCTCACTGTCGAACTTTACGAACGCTACTCCCTGCGCCTCGCCAGTGCTCTTGACAACCTTGATATCCATGAATTCCATCCCAGAGAGTGACGACACCACCGAAGAAAGCATGTGCGTCGCCAAAAACCGATCGTAAAGCAGCAATACCCAAAGACGATCTTTTCCGTTAGAAGTCATGATTGTCGCCGTGGATGGCGCGGAGGTGCTTCCTGCGGAGAGACTGGGATACGCGTCAGCAGAGCGATCCAACGCGGTTTCGGCAAAATGAGTTCGTCTCGCTCGCTGCTGCAGTTGAAAGTCAGTTGCTTCATGTGCAAATGAAAGCTGTGCACCATACAACAAGAGAAAGCTAGTCATCAGCAGTTCGAATAGGGTCATGGTGGATGCATCAACGTACCGTCATGAATTCAGGTTTCTCTGGGCTTTCGCCTCCCTGGGACGATTCCTCCCGAAATGATTTGACGACGAACGCTGCAGTCGTAGACTGCATCATCAGATAAGCATTTAGCGTTACACGTTAGAAGACCAATCCAACGCTCTTTCGGGAAAATAATAAGTATAAAACAGCATAGATCCCGCCTGTAGTCCTCAACACAAGTGCCATACCTTTGAATAGCGGACATATGCCATTGTTTTCACACGACCAAAACTTTTGACGAGCTCAACTGACTCAAAGTCGCCATACACCGCAAACATCGCTTCCAGTTCCTGCTCTGTGAACTGCAGAATAGCAAGGGTGTGGTTGGTTAGAAGCTCTATACTCGGAATAACAAAGAATCATCGCTGCAAATGACCGCACCTTGTATGTCGACGTGAAAAACACCTTTGTTCGTACCGGCTCAGTCGGCTCCGTTTTGAACTCGAGCTTAATGTCCCGGTCTTTTCCATAGCTGTTATCTACATCGGTGATGGTTGGTCGAGCAGGCTCACGATCTACCATGCTCCCGCCGTGGTCACGTCTCTCTCGAGTTGCCTGCTGCTTCGCTAGCCGATAGGATTCCTCTATCGTATTGTCCGAAGACTGTCGTTTGCATACCTTTTTCGAAATTATTTCAGCTTTCAGTGCCTCAGGCGACAAACTAATGTCACTTCGATCGAAAACTTTTCTCGACGGAGACAACGGTTGACGCATCTGAGCTTTCAATGTCGGAGGAGGTGATGTCGTTGTGTTGCTTCGTTTACGACGGATGCCACTACAATCAGATCCATCCTCTGTGCTGGAACCGCTGCCATCCAGACTCTGCCGTCGTCTGCGTAAGTGGTGCTTCGGACGGGGTGGTATTGTTTCGACATCTCGAAATACTTCTCTGGGGTTGCGGAGTAAATCAAGCCGCGAACATCGAGTTGTCATTGGTGTCGAGGCCAGTGACACGGAACGGATACTGGATGCGAGCGAATCTGTGCTGTTTTCTTCTGCTGACACTCCCGGAATCACGACCATCAGGTTTTTACCACGCTTCTGCTTTCCTCCTCGATCAGATGTAGATACCACGTGCTGGTATGCAGCGAAAAGATCACTACTTAGTTTGCTCTGCGACTTTTGCTGCTCCACCACAGTCACCATAGCATCTAAGACATGCTGCACTTGCTTCTCGTTATAGTCAGGCTCAATCGGTTCATCGTTGCAGGAGTCCACAGCTGGCAGCCCATTTCCCGTCAGTACCTCTGCCTTAATCTTCACACGGTCAGCTCCAAATCCCTCGAGTCGGCGCGTCTCCAGCAGAAACGCCGGCGACACTCGCCTCGGCCCCAATGGCAGCGCAGTCACCGGTGGACTCGACCGTTGTCGCTTGCCCGGCAGCCTTGCATCAATGGCCCCATCTTCTTCATCTCCAAGTCCTCCCTCCCTTTTCTCGTCCTGGTCCTGTCTGGCATGCTGATCCCGCTTCAGTTTGCCATTGCCACCCACAGGTCGCTCCTTGGCCACAGTCACCTACAGCAGCTAAAAACTCAGCATTCTACCTCCTGCTTGCAAGATAATCAACTGTCCACCTTCAGGATATGTCCGTCGTCCAGCTTCAAATGGTCCAACTTGTCAATGGCCACAGCGGCATTGGCCGGGTCCTCGTACTGCAAAAAGGCAAAACCCTGTTTCAACATGTCAATAAAGCGTTACAACTCCACAGCAAGCATACTCAGATCCAGTACAACATTTTAACTGCACGCACCCGCGACTTTTTGCTCCTGTCGAGCGCTAAATGCAGGTTTTTAATCGCCCCGCAGGTCGAGAAGAGCGCCCGCAACTCGTCCACTTTGCGGCCTCGTCCGCACACGATAAACAGCCGCGAGAGCTCGGAGAGCCGCGGATCCGCAGCGGCACACGTAGCCGCTGACTTTGGCTTGATCTCCACTGGTTGGGACGCGCTGGAAGCCGCACACTGAGCTGCCGCGCGGCCACCACCTTGGTCTTCCATGCGATGTTTTGTTGTGACGTGGTGGCGATTTATGAGACGAATAAGATGTACGATTTAGCGATCCCTGTAAAGCGGCATATAGGTAGTGTAAATATGCTGTACGATAGGTCATTTTTCGCCGGTCGTAAGGTTGAAGTCGTCAGTTTGATATTCACTGCAGGCCTTGACTTCTGTCGCGAGACAATGCTTGCCGAGGGATTCACGCTTGGTGTGTTTTCTTAAACTGTAGTAACATGCTGTGCGTGTGTGCTCACGTTTCTCGGGGCAGTCTGCAGTTACCGGCCAGTTCACTGTTTGCTTTGTACTCTCAACCGAGTCGATAGTCGCCGTCCACAGTACCGTTAAAGTTTTCGTACAAGCATGATGAACATGAAGCTTAGTGACGCGACAGCGCTGGTGACAGGTGGGACTACCGGGTCGGGGATGGCGTTCGCTAAAGGGTGGCAAGGTCGTCATCATACGCGTTATCCGTGCGTTCGACGTCGCTGTTATCGCCTTCGACACCGCGATGAACGTGGTGGTAAGCGACACGGGCAACTCCAAACATATTTCTCATTTACACGCAACGCCGCACAGTTGGGAAAGCGCTGCGACCGTGGATATGATTGGTCTAATGCGCACGACGCTCGAAGCTGCAGCGCTGACAAACGGTGAGGAGGGCGTGATCATTGATTTTGCAACGGTGAGCGGACTGGTTGACATGCCGTTCTGACCAGTGTACGCGGCAGCCAAGGCATGTGTCCTAGAGCTCACCAAGTCTATGCATCCGCTCAAAGCTTGGCGTAACATCCGTTTCATGGCGCTGTGCCCGGAATTTGTCGACGGCCACTACATCTCCAATGCGTTCCCAGGCGCCATGCTCGGTCGGTGCGGCCTTGTTCCAGTGGAGACCGTCACAAATCACGCTCACCTTCCCCATGTGGAGATCGCAGATCACTAAATTGTTGAGACTTTGGGCTATTAATAATGCTGATTGCAGAACATGTTGAAGTGGACCTGATATAATGTATTGTAATAGTGTGAACTAAACCAATGGAGCCCAAGGTGTCGTGTGTCAATCATGCGGCGCTCGTGAACAG
Source organism: Phytophthora foliorum (assembly GCA_024679135.1). Lineage (NCBI taxonomy): Eukaryota > Oomycota > Peronosporomycetes > Peronosporales > Peronosporaceae > Phytophthora > Phytophthora foliorum. Next base: position 2,146 of record JAHWLE010001405.1, on the reverse strand, counting down.
CTACTACGCAGGGCAACTACTCCTGCGGGAGGATTCTTTGCAGGTCCCATCGACCGCGTTTGTCCGGCCATCAAATAGTGCGCAGTCTCCAGAGAAAATGTCGGCGTCTGCAGCGCGTCGCCAGCGCAAGCGAGCGACGGCAGCTCGGCGGCGGGCGGAGCGGCTCGAAGAGCTCACGATGCAGGGAAAATTTGTGCCGTTGAGTGATGAAGTTCGGAGTGCACTGCAGGGAGCATTCGACCGCTATGGTGGTGCCCGATTCGTGCTGAAAAACTTCCTGCCGAGTTTTGGAGATGACAGTCCAGAGACGACCAAGGAGATGGATTCGGTGCCGGAGATGTCGAATGCGACAGCACTTGATGATGGCAAAGTGCACTGCAATACGACGGATCATGTGCGAATCGCTGGTGTGAACAATGCCCAGGTTGTTCTGCCAGCTGGATGCAGCTTCGTCCAGCGCGACGTGCGCGAGCTCCACCAACTGGAGCTCGGGAGGCACAAACTGATAGTGATGGACCCCCCTTGGCAGAACAAGAGTGTATCGCGTGGAGAGCGCTACGATACGTTCGTCCACACGGAGCTGCTCAAGATTGACGTCCCGCGTATTGCGGATTTGGACGAATGCATCCTAGCGGTGTGGGTGACCAACCGGCCGCGCTACATGACGTATCTTCGTGAGAAAGCTCTGCCTTCGTGGGGCTTCACGTTCCACGCGTGCTGGTATTGGTTGAAGCTATGCAAGAACGGCGAGCTTGTGACTCCATTAGACTCTACGCATCGCCTGCCTGTTGAAACGTTGGTTGTTGCGTACCGTGCGAAAGATCCACACCACGAGCAGCTACTGCGACAACGGATTGGCGAGCAGATGCGAATTGTACTAAGCATTCCATTGCGCCACTCGTGGAAGCCACCACCAGAGTGTTTCTTCGATGAAAACATTATCTCTAGGACAGACAAGAAGGCAGAGCTATTCGCGCGTGAGCTGCGGCCGCATTGGGCAAGCGTCGGAAACGAGGTTGGTATGCGATTTGAGCTTCGGACATTGTTTAGTTTTGCTAAGAATTTTCTTTTTGGTGTGGCAGGTGCTCAAGTTTCAATCGAGCAAAATGTTCCAGGCAGCAATGACGGAATAGCGATACAAGCATTGTAACGCGAAATTTGGAATGGTAAGTGCACCGGGGATGCTGGGTCCATCGATACTGCCTGGTGATCGTCACTGGAGAGATGTTCGTAATGCAGCTTCAGCTGCTGCAGAAGGAGTCGGATATCACACAGTTTTCACAAAACTTACGCCCGCATGACACCTCTCCTCACTTTTTCGGTAGCACCCTCTACGAGATAACGTGGAACTTGGTAGGGTAGGTTGTAAGCTCGGGCGGTGAAGACTATTCGTGTGATGCCCTGCGTCTGCAATGCAGCGATGTCCACAACACTCTTTTACCCATTGGGATGGCGTTCGAGCCATCTTGCAATGCAGTAAACACTTCAGCGAAAAATGAACTGCACCTGCAACGGTAACGTGGATCTTGAGACCAAAGCACCAGCAAACATGCTGTCGCGTCACCAGCACGGTGTAGATCGACTGCAGTTGTCATCAGAGATAGCAAGCATCATCCGCAGCGTGCTCGCTGTTATTGGCTGTCGTGCTATGCGGAGCCCACCGGCCAGCGCGACTTGAACGGCCTGTTTGAAGTTGCCGCGTGTTGCAACTTGCAGTGGCCTCAATCCGCGACACTCGCACTGCTTTTCGCTCCTGGTTTAACATGATTCGCACATCCAAACATCGGTGGAGCCTTCCTGACATCACGCATGCTTACGGTGCGCGCGCTCTCTTGCCATTCTCCTGGCGTTGGTTGCAGGGCTCTTCTCTGCAGTGGACTGCGATCCAGATAGACGAGCCTCGATCAACAGCTGCAGCCGCCACTTTCGCACACGAATTCTGGTGCACGGCCTCCGTTCTGGTGCGAGTCAACTTGAAGTCGAGGAAAAGAGCAGGACAAACTCGCGCAGAAGGAGCTTTAGCTTCGATTTGTCGGCTTGCAGTTCAAGCGCGTACTGCTGTCGTTGTTGCAGTTTTGCTGTCGTCGTTGCAGTTTTTGCCATGTGCTTATGCCGGCGGTGTCCGGTGTGTGTGTGATAGCGCGGG
>JAHWLE010001404.1:0-11724 GCA_024679135.1 Phytophthora foliorum | reverse complement strand
GTCTCCCGCGCCCATGGCGCCCAGCATCTGCATGATGGCGTTGTGGTCCAGCTGCACGTTGTTGCCGGCGCCGCGGCCGCCGTCGCTGCTGGAAGCCGCCTGCGCGTTGTTCATGCTGTCGTTCACTTTCTTCACGAGCTCCTCGTCACGGGACGCATCCTTGCTCTGCCAACGGGGGACAGCGTACAGTAGGGATTAGTCGAATAGCTCAGTACTCGGATGAGTCATCGGCAATGTTGCAGTTGCCCATCATCTGACGCACCTGCATCCAGAAGAAGAAACGGCGGGACGAGTTCTTGTACTGCAAAATGTATACGCGATCCGCGGGGCGGCCCGTGTCCACCTTGGCGAAGTGCGCGTCATCTGGGAAGATGATGAAGTCCTCGGGGGAGGCGCCAGTCTGGCGGTCCACCCACTGGAAGTGCAGCAGCTGGTCGTCCCCCCGAGAGAGACACACCTTACCCTTCTCCAGCTGCGGCGTCACGACGAACTTGCCGTTCGCCGTGGGCTTGACGGTCATTTTGCCGGCATTGAAGGACACGAGTTCATTCTGTGGAGGGGAAAAGAAGAAGCGGTTAGACCCACTGCCAACAGAGGGGGGAGAGGCACATGCAGAGGCTGCTGATTATACGCACGCGGCCAGCGGTGCTCGACGCGCCGAACACGTTGCCAAACTGCGGGAAGAGAGACGACGCCATATTCGCTTGCTCTCTGAAGATACTGTGGCGTCCGATTGGCGGAAAGAACGTTTGATTCGTTGGATTGAAAAAATACGTTTGATTGAAAGGGAGCCACCGTTTAATTGGAAGGATGGCGCGGCAGGTGCTCAACTACCATGACGTGCAGCTGTACGAGGCGGACGTGGCGCTGTTCGCCAGTCGCGAGTGGCTCAACGATAACGCGCTCAACTTGTACCTGCAGTTTCTGACGCAGACGATCGCGTCCAGTGACGTTTTGCTCATGGACGCGGCCGTGGTCTCGTGTCTGCTGCACCAGTGCGAGGACGAGGACGAGTACCGGGACCTGGCCAGCGGCTTGAAGCTCGCGCAGCGGCGGCTCTGCCTGGTCCCAGTGACGGATAACGACGCGCTGGGCGGAGACTGCAGCCACTGGTCGCTGCTGCTGTTCCAGGACGGCACGTTCCGCCACTTGGACTCGAACGCTGGGCACAACAAACACGCGGCCCAGCGAGTGGCGCAGGCCTTCGAGCGGCTGCTTAAAGCGGCTGGGAGACACGACGCAGATGGCGCGTCGGACCGAGTGCAAGAGGTGGCGAACACCCCGCAGCAGCAGAACGGCTACGACTGCGGCATGTACGTGCTGGTGCTGGCCGAGTATTTCTGCCGCCAGCACACGCACAAGATGGAGGACACGTTGACGCTGCAAGAGTACGCAACGCCGCAACGCGTGACGGAGCTCCGACTGCAAATGCCCCAACTCATCGAGAGGCTGCAGCGGACGGAGGCAGGGCGAGGCTAGCAGTAAAGTAACTGCTCGTGATCGGATCGTCAATGGGCTTCGTCTCGCACTAAACCAGAGCCGCAACTTTTCGTCTTCAGGCAGTTAGTTATCCGAGTCGTAGAAGGAAATAACACGTCCAGAGGCCAAACAAGGAGCACCTTCATCCTCCGGTAAATTCCGATCGATCTTCATTTCTGAAGCTGCGCAGCATGCAGGTCGCCATCGTGCAGTATGGTGCGTTGAAGCTTGCGTGCACTGCACTGCGGTTGTAACTGACTTGTGTGCTGTGCTTGCCGTGGGTGTGGCGCGTCTTGCAGATCCGCAACTCGGTCAGGTCCAGCGCAATATGGAGGTGCGTGGCGTTCGGTCTTCTGACGTGTTTTCTTCCATTGACGATGTCTTGACAGCACGTGGACAAAATGGTGGCGCTGCTGTCGAGAGAGGATAAAATCGACGTGTTGATGCTGTCGGAGGTGAGGTGGCTCAAGTCGAAACGCAAAGACTCTTATCTTGAATATTGAGCTATGTCTGCAGATGGCCTTCACAGGCTACGTGTTCAAGTCCAAGGCTGAGGTGGCTGAAGTGGCGGAGGTGGCAGGCCAAGGACAGAATTTTGACTGGTGCCAGCGTCAAGCACGTCGTCTGCAGTGTATGGTGACTTGTGGCTACGTGGAGAAAGAGGGTGAACTACTGTACAATTCCATGATGGTCGTCAGTCCTGACGGTGAGCTCGTGCGCAATCCACGCAAGACGTTCCTGTACGAGACCGACAAGTCGTGGGCCACGGCGGGAGAAGGTTTCTGCTCGTGGCACTGTCCGTGGCTCAACAAGACCATCTCGTTCGGGATCTGCATGGACATCAATCCGGACGACTTTAAGGCTCCATTCACTGCTTTCGAGTTCGGATCGCACGCATTGGAACACAAGAGCGATCTGATTCTTTTTGCCTGTGCTTGGAATGATTTTGAGGCGCAGGACGTTGAACCGTATCCCACACTTTCCTACTGGGCACAACGTTTATCGCCGGTCATTGACGCACTGGTAAAAGGTGAGTATGTCAAGCCCAACTGTCACTTCCTGTGCTCGAACCGGATCGGCATCGAGAATGGGACATTCTTCGTTGGTGCGAGCTGTGCTCTCTCACTCAAGGAGCCTGCTGTAATCGCACACGCTGGGCGCCGCACAGAAGAGTTGCTGCGTGTTGAGATTCCCGACGAAGATGCTGCAACAGAGCAGGAGTAGTAGTTGTCCAACAACGGTGCTGCATAGACAATTCACACCGTCGTGCGATGCTCCAATTGAATTCATTCCGGTGTCGAAGACGGTCTTGTCGGATTCTCAGCACGACTGGGCCAGATCTCGAGTTATTTTTCCTGGTGGGCTAAACATCTATCCACCAGTTCCCGCGTCAGACGCAAACCTCGTGTGCAACAACCATTTTCGCGTCCAGCAGCAAGCGTTGTTTCGCTCTTGTGGAGCAGGAAGGACTCAAGTCCCAGACGCCGAGTGATGTGCGGAGCTGATGAGCAAATACGCCATCGGTCAAAGGAACCAGCAACATAATATCTTCAACTTGTAATGTTGCTCGAAATGCATAGCCGGGCAAAAAGGCAATCGGACGTGGCAGTTCACCGTGCCTACGGAGTCCGTGCACAGCAGCAATGTACATGTAGTAGCATAGATGTACGGGCTACAAACCCCGGCAACAGTCCGCTGCCTAAGCGATTCACAGCGCATTTGGCCTGCGGCGCAAACGAAGGGCTGATTGACGAGCCATCCACGAGCAATTCGTCTACAAGCGCTACTGCAACCGCGCAGCGACATGGCCAAAAGCACTGGTCAACAGAGTACTTCAAGCTCGTCGACGCGATTTCAACGGAAATGGCGACGTCATCGCTCAGAGAGATGGGCATCCGTGACGTCGTCGTACACTTCTTTGCCTCTGTCGCCACTACCCTACCCTCGATGGATAATTGACAAAACATGTATGGATGCTTCGTTTTCATAGTGTACGTAAAATGCCAATTGTGTGGAACGCATACGTAGGAAGCTGGAAAGCACGGACATCAGTACCATTCCCAGAGGTGGAAGCGTCAGCGGAAACCTGGATGCAAGCGGCGAGAACTGAACCACACCAGCTCCTCTGGATGCTACGAACATTTAGTCACCCCCATGAAATTATTCAACGCTTGGCGCCTCACGTTGTGGTCGAACTTACGACGCGTTGGAGGACAGAATGTTGGATCGAAGCGGTGGAAGCGGGTCAGCTCAATGAACAATCCGAACCAGAGCGTGTGCGACGACTTGCGACGTGGCAACGACGAGTGCAGACAGTCGAAGAGGACCATCTGAGAAACGCTATCATGAACAGCCCGCAGGAGTGGGCGGCAGAGAAACAAGGAGGTTACGGACGAGAAGCCGTTATGCGCCTGTGTGCACCTCACCGCACTATTCGGTTGGGGTATATCTGTTGTGCTCGCAAATTTACGCTGAAAAGATAGCGGTGTTAGTGGGCGAGACCAGCACGCAGGCGGATACGTCAGTAACTCGACTCAAACGACATCTGCAGGCACCGCGGACGAATGCACGGTACAAGAACAGCTTCCTTACCCAGGACACATCGAACGCGATTAAGTGGGGGGAGTTTGAGAACTATATGGCCCGTGCAGTAGATGATGGCGCGAGGCTCCACGATGATCAGGAGGAGGACCAACCTGGAGCCAACCAATACTAAGGGCAACACGATGTCAAAACTCGTGGAGGCACAGGAACAGGAAGCAGATACGTACGGCCGAAGCGTATTACTGAATCGAATCGATTATCACAATGAAGATGAAGATGATCTCAAACCGGCGCCACAACCATCGGACATTCGAATCATAACCCAAAATCTGCGCGGGTTCAAAGTGAAGGACCGCTGGGAATGGCTTTCGGCATGAAGAAACATCCCTACAATCAACAGACCAGCCATGATCTTACTCCAAGAAACGCATGTGAGATCACGGACGGAGCGTGCAGAACTTGAAAAGAGGTGGAATTGGATGTGGGGGCAGCAAGGCGGAGACCCTCAGTTATCGTTTTGGACAGTTGACTCGCATAAAAGCGGAGGAGTGGGTATTCTGGTTTTCCCCGAATATAAGACTGTTGTGAAACCATGGAACAGACACCTCTGGACACAGCGATCTATCGGAGTTCTTTTTCAGGATATGCACATCCTATATATATATATGCGCCAGCTTCCGATAAACCAGCCAGGGAGCAGTTTTTCGGCAGTCTTCAAGCATGGCAACTCCAGCAGCAACCAAATCCAATTTTGGCGGGGGACTTCAACTGTGTGGAATCTCCACTGCTCGATAGGCTAGGGGGTAGTAGACCGGAACGAACGGAGAGCGAAACACTCACGCGGCTAGTTCAGCAAGCCAAACTGTCGGATGCACGTGTGCAGTTGGGGTCTGCGCTAGAAGAACTCGAATTAGCAGATCACGAACACTTCACCTACTGGCGGGGCAACTTGGCGAGCAGGTTAGACTGATTCTATATCCCAGCAAGCAGAGCATCGTGGCAGCAGTGGTTCCAAGTTCAGCTTCCACCACTGCACTCGGATCACGACGAAGTCACTTCGTACAGTGGTTGCTGCTCGTTCAGCCGTCGCCATTCTGCGCTGCAGCCCTCGCATCCGTCGAGCCCAGTTGATCTTGCGGAGGTCAGCAAAACCGATTTCGCAGCCAAGATACCTCGTCGTGTCGCCAAGTTGTAGCACAGGGATGCCATACCAGTGTGTCATTGCTACTGCCTTGTTCAGGAAGATGTACTGGCTTTTCGCCGGTTGTACTTGGAGCCCTGAAATCCTCCCAAATTCTTTCACAACTTCCATGACGCGTGGTAACTGCCCGCTATGCTTGAGGAAGACTGTTGAATCATCTACACATGCAGAAAATTTGTGCTTCCGCCCCGGCACGTCGAGTCCGGTCAAGTGAGTATCCTGTTGATTTCCCAACGCTAGAAATTCCGCTGCCAGAATAAATAAGAGTGGGGCGAAAGGGCACCCTTGCCGTATGCCCGACTGCACTTCCATTGGGGCCGAAAGTTGGCCATTGACTAGGGGGTAGTTATTCGACCGGCTTAATTGCGTCCAAGTCCAGATTTACTTGCAGGACTTCTCGTGACCTTGGCTGGTATGTCGAGCTCCGTGCGGCTTGTGCTGCGTTGGCTGCGAGCCTAGGTATGTACGTCGCTGCATGTGCCCTGCGGGTCTGTTGTTCTTCCAAACTCGGTGCTAGCACCATTCCTAATTCTTGTTGAATTTGATTTCCTCTAGTCGGCTCGGAGCGTGAGCCATTTCGTGTTGTTGTTGCTCTAGGAGTGATCACGGGCCCATCGTCATGTAATCCCATCCAGAATTTCCATGCCGCCTGATAAATGTCATATTTTCCAATGAGCCAAAGCATGGCTACTTTCATCCGCTGAGCTTGGATAGCTACTGGGTAAGCAATGAGCCCTAAACCTCCTGCTTCTTTTGGTGTGAAGATCAGGCTTGGAGAGAATTTATGCCGACTTGGATCGTCCGTCATCTGTCGATGCCATAAGAATTGTTTTTGCATGTTGACGAGCTGAATCTGTACTGTTGGTGTAGGGAAAACATCTTGGCCGTGAAGAGAACTGCCGGCAAAACAATCGCGTTAAGTAGGTCAACTCTGTCAGTAAGCCCGTAAAATACTACACCTAAGGTCACACCCCACGCCAATCTTCCCTATAAGGCCCGATTGGCATAACCCCAGACGACCGAGTGAAGGATATCCTCGTGGCCGTCACCCATCCGATCTTCGGAAGGACCAGTTCAGCCCCAAACCCCGCCTTGATCACCGCTGACACGCTCTCGTGGGCGCCGGAAAATCGTAACCCGCCTGGCCGTTGGATACACAAAGTGATCTAAAAGGTCTAGGATCCACCGGCCCTCCGACAGTCGGCAGTCCGAGCGAACCGTTGGTGAGCTCCGATCGGTTTAGTGATTTTCGCGATCCCACTTTGCCACACGATCAGGCGGAGACTATCCGGTCAAAGAGCTTATGTTGTATATGTAGATTCCACGGTGGTAATTGTTGTCGTTGTAGAGAATGTACGCAACAGACAGCCTTCCTCTGTCTAAGAAACCCGATTTCTCCGCGGATCGTCTTCCAATCCGAAGACAATGTTCTTCGTTAGAAAGCGCTAGCAATACATCTAGTGACTCAACCCGACTGTGTCGGTATTTGGCCCTGATACGCCAGGGTTGCCATTATCCTTACGTGACATCGAATCTCTGCCAATTTTGTCAGAAAAATAATGTTACCCAGTTTCCCATGCACAGTATGCATTCGCCCCTACTTGCTTAGGCTCCGGTTTGCTTGCAACATCTCGAGGCGTCTTGGCCAGGTCCTTGCATGGGTTAGTTTAGACATAAGGTAAAATGAAAATTATGACATCTGTTCGATGACGTCAAATTTTCGGACACAGTTTTATTTATGCAATCCCTTGGAACCTTTTTTTTCTTTTGTGAGTGCCAAAAATATTTTGATCTGTTTTCATTTAATGGAAAAATCAAAACCGTGACCACAATTGGCATTTTAGAGAGAGAGAGAAGGTAGTCTATTGAACCTTAGTTATTAGCTTCCTGGTATTTTCTAAGTCGTTTTACTAGCTTGGGCTCCTTTAAGAGGAGCCACTTTGCCGGCTTTGGTAGGAGGTCCGGCGGCTAGGCCTCCTGGCCTATGTCCACGAAACAATCCAGACTCAACTGAAACTGAAGCCCCTGGATCTTCGTTTCCGACCGATTGCGTTCACGCCTCGCTATCGCATTAAGTTGTCGGAGACCGGACGTCCACATATATTCCAGCTGTTGGTTCTTGTGCCATGTTTGTCCTTCGTGAACTACTTGGTTCGGAATTTGCCAAAGGAGCGCGTATCCGATGCTACACAACGTCCACCAGATCCGTCGGAGCGCGTCCTCGTTGGCTTGTCTCCATTTCCCATACCTTTCGGTTATACGTTGGCGCAATCGTGTCCCGATTGTAGGAGCTTGTCGGGCTGCAAAATAGCTCTTGTAGTGTTCCAGTCTTTGGTTGGAGATTTCGTGGTCGAGCCAGTGCTCCAAGCATCGTTTCCAGAACTGCTGAGCTCTCTCGCAACCCCAGGTGATGTGCGTGACCGTGACCTTCTCGACTGCACAAGTTGCGTCCATGGGACATCCGTGGCTGGATTTATCGCCTTCATAGTGAGTATTTAGCTGCTGCGTGGTCATTCGAAAGGTGACCCAGATTTGGAAGTTTGTCAACATGTGTCGATGATCCCAAAGCTGTTGTGGCGCTTGGCTTTGATTTCCTCTGAGCCACTCATCGTTACAAGCCCTTGTTGTCCACTTGGTGAGTAGTTTATCCAGGTGCGGGCTTGCTTCCTTTCGAAGTCGAGCTTTGGGCTGCCATTTTAGCACCTGTAGAATATTCCTATTCCTCGTTGAGTCAGGTATCGTCCAAGTGAATCCGTGGAGTTGCGGGTGGGCCTGGAAAATAATGCCCCCTGCATTTTTTTTGTCAGTTTCTTGACATCCTTCTTTGCGTTCGAGTGTGATTCTACTTCCCATTTTAGCCCATTCGGTTGCTGTCGCAGCCTCATTGTTGCCAATCCGTCCGTGGACGTGCTAATTATCACCATATTGGTCTCTGCATGGACATGCCAAGTATACTCGTTCCGGAGTTTTGGAGGTCTCCGCAAGCGTAGTGGCGGAGGATCGCCGAGTCTTTCCCCTATGTTGATTCTGGGCGAATTCAGAAGGATTGCAATGAGCCATCGCTCCAGTTTTGCAACAGTGTGTCCTGCTTGGAAGCCCTCCGCTGTCGGTACCCGTACCGAATATGTTGTGGCCGCTGTACGTGTGATCTCCAAGCTGACGATAGAGGTGACCGCTATCCGATTGTACTTTATACGCTGTAGTGCTGGTGCATTGCTGTCCGGAATCCACGGATTCGCCGCCCATGTGAAAACACCCCAAAAGTCCTTCAATTCCTTGCATCTACGAAATCCGTCCAAGCCGCCCACGAGGAAGGCAGTCAGGCGGGCGATATACCCCTTCAGGGATTCCCATGCTGAACAACTTATCGAATACCTCCTCAGAGATCTGACCGGGAAAGCGCCTCATCAAGGACCGGGCCAGCTTAGCTGGGATGCGTGGATAAAGCAATGCAAGAAATCGATTTCGATCATCACCAAACGGGCCAAGCGGAAACGACAACGCCAAGCGTGTAAAATGCAGAGCCAACTGCGGGACACAGCGGACAGCAGAATAAAGCTACTACAGGCCTTGGTCACGGAGATGAGAGAAAAGAGTGCTGCGCATTTTGGTAACCGCCTAGAGCGTACACCGGCAGAAGTCCTTGAGCGATACCTGGTCTGTAGTAGTCGGCAGATCCCAGGATAACTGATTCCGTAAGATCTCCTCGAGGCTAAAGGCCCGGGAGAAATTTAATTCAGTCTTACTTTTCCCCTCAAGCGCAGAGACCACCCTTCCAGCGAATAGGACCATGGGACAAGGACGCGGCCTCTGGAAACGGGATCAAAGGCTAACTTAGGAAAATCCATATCATCTTTGCCAGGTGTCCCCAGGGTTCAGGTATTTCATATTTGTGTCTCCCGGAGCGAGGTCTATCCAGCGCGGACGTATACATTCCATATTATTAGGGTCTTCCCCCGATCAAACAGTAGTACTGGGTCGTCTCCCCCGGAGTCTTCCTCCGAAAGAACCAGTGTCTCCCAGGCACGAACTTGGTAACGTCCCCAGCTACTTACCGTACAAAGTCCGCTAGTACCTCAGAAGTACAAAACTAGCCACCTGTGTACCGTACCTGATCGGATCTCCCAGGAGCAAACACAAGTTGTTGGCCTTGACCCTGATCAAACAACCCATTCGAAGGGGGTACACAAGGTGAGGTTTCTGACCGAACCGCGGGCCCTTTCTCCTCAATAGACAACGATAGCCCAGGGTTCACGGCCCCGGATAAACCCCTCACCCGGGCGGCCGTTTATCCACTAGGAGATTATCCTGATCCTCTTTATGCGCGTGCAGCCCAACAGGCAGGCGAAATCTCATAGCGCTACGTCACATCAACCCAAAAATGACCCCCCCCCCAATCGGAGACAGATGGCTCTTTCGACGAAAAGCAGTCTGGGAGCGAGATCAAACCGTAACTCGAATCAACCCACCACCCGGGGAAACGTTTGCGGACACAATGCAGATACCTGAGCGATTCACGAAGGTGTGGTCGACCATCATGGGTCAAAGACACAGCTTACTCACGCCTGAAGAGATGAAGGTAGCTGTTTCGCAGTTTGCACAGATTCCCCCAGCAAGGAGAGTTAGCCATCAGGACAACAAGCTGCTCATGGCGCCGATAGCTGAGGACGATCTGCTCCCGGAAATAGCGGAGTTACAGCGCCACAAAGCCAGCGGCGAGGACGGACTCAACAACGACTTTTATCTGGATCTTGCTGGAGCAATGATTCCCCGTTTGGTTGACGTATGCAATGAATTACTACAAGGCAAACCACCCCCAGCGTCTTTTCTGAAAGCGGTAGTTGTCCCACTTAGAAAGAAGGGCGACTCCCCTAATGCTCTGGATTATCGACCGATCTCCTTGCTGCAAACAAGCTACAATTTATTCGCAAAAATCTTAACTACGAGGTTACAAGAATTCCTGGGCAGGCTGGTTGGAAGTACCCAGCAAGGTTTTGTTCATGGCAGACAAATGGACCGGGCTATCGTGATGGTGTTGGCGCAGCTTGAAACAGCTATTGCAGACTCACTCACTAGCGCGACGGACAGCGGAGGCATTTTACTGCTGGACTTTGCAAAAGCGTACGACACGGTAGACAGAGTGTACTTGCTGAAAGTCCTTCGACAATTCGGGTTTGCTCCAGAATTTGTCGATCTCATGGCTAGGCTTCACGAGAACACAACAGCCCAATTTAGTGCCTGATAACCCCGCTTCCACGCCGGCCGATAATGGGATCTCTATAACTCACCGCTCTAGTCCACGACGATACAGTTGACTCATCTGGTTGGACATGATGCTACATGCATTAGCTGGCGGTCACATCGCCTCGTCTGTGCTCACGCCACGGCGTGCTGGCGCTAAACACAATCGGACACTATCGTCCAATCGTGCTTTGGTCACGTCCTTGTGATTTTTAGTAGCACCCTCCCGTGATTTTGCTAGCGCCCTATCGACCACTGTACAGCTTATCTGGTTGGCGCAATTTTTCAAGTCTGATTTGTCAAACAACTCGAAAGGCGATATGCGAAGAATGAGTGGTGGTGTATAAGTTGTGAAATTCCAAGCACCGCTCTAGGATGTTCCTGGAGTGAGAACAGAGCCTCTGTGAGGTTGAGTGGGTAAGTTGAGGTGAGCACGGCTGCAGCTGGGCTGCTGGACAGCGTCAAGGACAACTTCAAGGCGACGTTGCGACGCTTGGAGATCGATGATGTGGGTTGTGAAAGTAGAATGTGGGCTGAAATAGCGACTGGTGAGTCTTAGCGTATCGGCTAGGAACTTTGAGAAAAGTGAGCGAGCCAAATAAACAGCAAATATGGAGGGCAGTATCACCGTGCACTCGCCGCCTAGCCATCCAATAGCCTGATCGCTTTGCAGAGGGTCAAATTTAGCGGTAAGATTGGCAATTCGCTAGTCTATCGTGTCGCACGGTTTTAGCACTTTACTGAAATCAAGTCAAAACGATCTAAAATTCCGTTTACATTTTCACCAGACGTATTTTATTTAAGAGATACCATCGTACCAAATATAGGGTACCATTTTCACAGCTGACGATGACGTCGCTCTGATGACGTCGCTCGATCTATGCGACGCGTCCCGCGTGACCCTCCGGCTCCATTTTACTTGCATTCACTATATGAAGCACTTGCGACGTCACGATCCGCGAAGTCGAATCGTGACAGTAGGCGTGTCACGATCGCGGTTGGTCTCCGCGGGCTACGGTACGCTCGTCATTATTATTTTCGCGATCGACGCGCCACGCCAGCCGATCAGCCGGAGCAGCAGCAGCTTCAAGGCCTCCAGCCACGGCAAGGTAGGCAGGCAGCAGCGCGCAGCTCCCAGGCAGGAAGAGCAAGCAGGGTCTCGCCAGCAGCAGTCTGACGACCGGATGCGTGTGAAGAAGCTGAGCTCGAACCGGCGCCACAAAGCAGGGGAGGACGAGGCGGCCGGCGGCGTCGCGGCG
>JAHWLE010001403.1:0-11730 GCA_024679135.1 Phytophthora foliorum | reverse complement strand
TTACGAGCGACCGTCCGGCGGCGTGCAAAGTTCTTGGACGCCCCAGAATCGATCAAGATTCTCATTGGATGATCGTATCCCCGTACATCTGCATGTACCACAAGCAGCCCTTCGCTGCCCTTCTCCGCTTCGAGAGTGCAAAGACTCTCAGGGGCGAATCCTCCATGGTGCGCGCCGCCCGCGCACCGCTCATGAAGACTTAGGTCTTCCCCAGTAGGGCGCCCTGCCCCGGCATTCCCCTGGCCACGGGGTCGCGGCTTTTGCCAACGACCCTTCAGACCAAAGGGCTTGGGAGGGAACCGTTTCGTTGTTCCTCCCGCGGGGCACGCACGTTTCATGTGCCCCAGCTTGCCACAGCCGAAGCTGCGGATGTCATGTTGTTCGGCAAGGCCCAGGTCCATCGGCACGGGGCCGTTGGAGGGACCTCTACTGTGAGGGCCGCCTGGGGCGGGCCCCCCAAGCCACGCAGTGGCAGGAGTGCGAGCCTGTCGATGGCTGTACTCTTCTTGAAGAGCGATTTGGATCGCCTCTTCCAGGGTGCTAACCTGCACCCGGAACAGCTGCGTGCGCGCTGGGCCTACTCGTAGGCCATCCATGAACACCGTCACCTTGATGTGTTCATGGAGGGGGTTTCCCACCAGAGATGCGGTAAGCTCTCGCATCTCCTGGATGTACTCATGCAGCTCACGCCTCCCGTGCTTGCAGGCGAGGAAGCGTGAGCGCTGGTGATACTCGTAGTTCGCCGGGAGGAAGGTGGCTCGAAGCTGTTCACACAGCTGAGCCCAGGATGCAAAGCATCCCGGCGACGTCTCATCGCGCGTGTACGCCCAGCTCTTCGCCCGACCGCTAAGGTTGGAGAGGGCGAAAGCGACGCGGAGTCGCTCATCCGAGACGAGAGCCGCGTCCATAGCCAGATCCACTTCTCGGACCCAGAAGTGAAGGTTTTACTCTTCCTTTCCTTCGTAGGGGTTAACCTTCAGCCTCAAAGGCTTGGGCTGAACCAGCTTCGGTTCTGCCACGGGAGCCTGAAGGTTCCCACGTACATGGGCGATTAACCCTCGCTCGTACGTGTCGAAAGCGCTCACACGCTCAAGTTGCTCGGCAGGCGTTGCTGCCGCCAAGCTCTGGGGGGCATCCATCCCGAAGATGCCCGCCATCTTCCGATCGGACTCGAACTGCGAGTCGTTCAAGTGAGGAAACTCACATCGGTCCATTGTGGCTCAACGCTTGAGACCACAGAGGATTCAGGTAGTACAATCCTACCCGCGTAGGCGTGGATTGACTACAAGTGCTACCAAGTGTGACGGGAGTCACACAGCACCTTGCTTGAGGAAGTGCTGAGGAGTATACAAACTCCAAGTGAACGGCAGTTCACTGGTTCCCGGTCTCGGGGAACGGTTGACTTGAACAACGTAGATTATAGACTGATATATTTATAGAGTTTAATAGAAATCGTCCTGCAATACAATTTCTAAGTCATCTATAGTTTCTCCTATATACTTTATGCATGGGTGGCTGTGAGCCACCATCGACGTGGCAGTGGTGTTCACACACCACATGTGACATGGTAGAGGTGTGGGGTACATCATGTACCCAACTCGGAAGAATGACTGGCACTCTTCATGTAACCCCGTTACAAGTCCGGTATTGCGTATCGAAAAACATCTCCCAAGAATACCGTGCACTTTGTCACGCGCGCTCTGTTCACCAAGTATCGAGATGAATGCACTAGTTGTAGAAGTTCAGAAGCATTTATCTGTGAAAAGAGGAGCTGTTCATCTTGCTGATGACTGGTTGCCTGCTCCAACATGTCATCGTCCTCCTCCTTCAACACCGCAACCGCCAAGATGTCGACAATATCCCGCAGAAGGCGCTGCCGCCCACTTTCCTTTGGCATCATTGCTTGTTCTTCCCCGCCAGATCGATCAGGATGTTTCGTTAACGCCCCCTTCCTCGGCTAGATCCGATTATAAAATGAGCGCAAGTGAGCCCCTCCCCCCCCCCCCCCCCCCCCTTTCGTTTTTGGCTTATCTTGTCGACATTTTTTTGCTCATCAGTTTGTCTTTTTTTGCTCATTATTTTAGGCTTATTTGAGATGTTCGACTCCCCCTATTAGGGCTGATTCGTGCACTAAGAAATAATGCGCAAGGAAGTGGAGGGCATGGCTATAGTATGTAATTTTTAAACCTTAGGTGGCTATTTTCAGCTATAACTGTCAAATACTCGCGATCCAGTTCAAACCGCTGAGTTCACGGTGATCGACCGACCCTCACTTGAAGCGAGAGCTTCCTGATGTTGTCTGCAAGCATTACAACGCCAAGCTCTACAAGCAAATGCAGTGTAGTGAGCTTGCATGCAGTCGCGTGAAGATAGACTCCGTAGTTTTTCGTCGTACTTCGGCTTAGGCTATTTCTGATATTAATTATTATTTGGACTGCTTGGGGACTTCCGTGCATTGCACTAATTTTTATAGGCGCTGTATGGCAAGACACACGCTTTTATAGAGTCGATCTGTTTTTGCATATTTTCGACCCAAAGCGTGTAAGTTTGAACACGCCTATCGGCGCGGTGCAAGGCTGGAGGAGCGGACAAGACCCATGCCGCGTCCCTACACCAGCATCTGGGGCGGTCGTGGGCGTATATCGGGTTTTGGTAAATGTGCATAATAATACATTGCCAGTGACATTGGTAAGTCAACGGGACAAGGCAGCGGCACTGATAGATCAAGCCGACGAGGCTGTTGCTTTCACCACCGTGACAATTGGACTCTGAACCCACGGGATATGGACTGCAGACTGCAGGCGAGAAGTAAAGTGCTGGTAACGGTGCGCCTTCGCGACGGGAAGGTTTATCTAGGCGCTGTGCAGGGCTCCATCGAGCAAGTGAGGATCGAGTCGGAAGCAGGGGCGCGGTGCGTCCCGACGGCAGGAATGTTTTTGACGTTGTGGCAACGTCCGGATCTCGATGATCGTTACCCGATTTAAATCCCTTATTTAGGCGGCATAACCTTATCTGGTGTATGCGGGTCGTCTGAACCCACGCAATTGACTGCATACCCATTCAGAGGGATGTAACTGCACAATGCAACACAGCTATAGTATTTTCTATTTTCTGTTCGACCAAGCCAACTGTCGGGAGGAAAGCACTTGTGCAAGTTGCCGGGGCGTCCAAACCGACCGGGCCGCCCATGCGCATTCTCTGGGGGCTACTGCTCTCTCTGGGGCTGGCCCACCGCCGCTGCTGCTCCGCCTCGCTGCACGACGCTCAGGGACTCGAATTCACAGACGCCGCCGCCTTCTGCTCCTTCCACTGCTCTCCCGCGGTCCTCTCGCCGGTGTCTCAGTGCTCGCCGACGCTCTGCGGGCGCCGGCGGGCGTTGGAGGCCGCATACGCTGGAGACCAACAGATCGACGTACTGTCCTGCAACAATGTGGAGCAGAACGCGTCCACGCTCGCGTTCTCGCTGACGCTGTCGACTGAGGACAGCTCGCGAGTGTTCCGGGGCTTCCACGACGCCTTCTTCCAGGCGTACGACGCCATGCTGGAGGGCGACAGCGTCGCGGCCGACGCCTGTCAACTGGCATTTTTACAGGACAAACTACTGCCGAGCGTGCGGGACGACGACTCGGAGCAGGAGGAGCGGGCAGAGCGCAAACCCAGACTAGTGAAACTGCTGACGGGGCAGGAGGAAGACCAGGACAGAACGTGCATCATGGCTATTCAGAAACTCTGGGGACAAAGCGAGCAGAATGACACGCCGCTGTTGACGAGGAGAGGAGACAGGCTCGGAGAGAATACGGTGCTGCTGGTGCACGCTAACGAGTCCATCGCAGAGCAGATTCGGGCTCTGGAGTGCGTGGATGTGGTGCTGGATCTGCCCGAGATCCTTAAACTCATGCCATTCGCACGAAGCGCTGCGCAGCTGAGCGACAAAATGGAGCAGAGCGCGAAGGAAAACACGTCGGTTGCAGCACCTGCTATGGAGATAAGGCTGGTGCAGGGAGCTGACCTGAATTTAACGATGACTTCATTTGAGCAGCGTGCGAGTGAGCTCTTTGGACTGACAAATGTATTCCAAACGAGCGAATTCCAGCCAAAATCAATCTTTACGAAGCCACTGCAGGACTTGAGGACGTGGGCAAATATTTTGGCGCTAGCGGTGGTGGAGAGTTCAGTCGAGTGGCTGGATGAACGCCACGAGCTCACGCAGAATGTATTGCGGGGCGAGGAACAGGAGCGATGGACACAAATGCAGAGTCATCGACGACTAGACGCATACGTCCCGAGCCTTGTTGGTGTCGACTCAGCCAGAGAGGCTGGCATTCGGGGTAACAACGTCGTTGTGGGAATTACCGACACAGGACTATACCTGTATCACGACCAATTTGATCAAGCTGACCGCGACATTTTCTCCGGCATGGTGCTGTCGGCTCGCAAAGTGGTCATGTACAATGGGTGGGCAAATAAGGAAGATGAAGCGGAGACCATCACTTGTGGTCACGGCACTCATGTTTCAGGACTCCTAGCGGGCAGCTCGTTTAGTGGAAAGCATGCGAACCTGGGCATTGCTGACAAATCACGGATAGCATTTATGGATATTGGAACGCAAGATGAGAGTTGCGCCGGTAAACTGAACTGTGCTGTGTCACTTGCCACACCTGCAGATGCGAGCGCTCTACTGGAGAGTCAAATCGATGCGGGCGCCAAAATCTTTTCGTTCTCGTGGGGCACACCTGGATCGGACTACAGCTCACAGGCCAGAGATTTGGACGCCTTTATTTATGAAAATCCGGATGTGTTGGTGGTTGTGGCGGCTGGCAACAGCGGTGAGTCCTCGAACACTGGTCAACGCACCATTTCATCACCTTCTGGTGCCAAAAATGTTATTTCTGTTGGTGCGTCACTCAACTCAGCAGCATCTTTTACGGACTTCGGATGCCCCGATATTTTTAATGAGCACACAGTAGCATCGTTCTCATCTGCGGGACCAACTACGGATGGCAGACTCAAGCCTGACGTCGTGGCGCCTGGCATGAGCCTCACCTCAAGTCAATCTCAGGCCCCTGGATCCACGATAGAGAGTTCGGCCACATGCTCCCTGCAGGGTACGTCTCAGGCCACACCGGTGGTCACTGGTGTGGCGGTTCTTCTCTATGAGTGGCTTCGTGATGGCTGGTGGAAAAGTGGTACCAAAAACGCATCGTACGGTATGAGCAGTGTCCCTGCTTCGCTGCTAAAGGCGTTAATTATTCACAGTGGGGACACCCTAGAACAACGAATGGCTACCTTGCCTGCGAGTGGTGTTGTATCCTGTGCGAGCTTATCTGCGGACGCTACCGATGTGACGTATCCTGACGTCTATCAGGGCTATGGTAAGCCGAATTTAACCAATATTGTCGACTTCACCGGGAGTGGAAACAGCAGCGTCAACGGCAGCACCGATAGCTTACCGACCCTGTACTTCTTGCCGAACTCGACTGAAAACAGCGAACCTTCTGTCCAGCATGGAGGCGAAGTGGTGATTTTGTTTACTGTGGCGCGTGATGTGGATTTGCGTGCTACGCTTGTATGGACAGATCCGCCAGGGTCGACGCAGGCGTCGTCTCAGTTACAGCACGATCTGGACCTTATTGTGCGTGTCCGCAATAGTACGAAGACGTTTGGCCCCTTAACCGCTGACTTGAGCACAGGAAGAGATTCCAAGAACAACGTCGAGATGGTGCATGTCTCCTACACGGATCTTCTTGCTGCTGCCGGTGGCAGCAACTCAAGCAGCAGCGGTAGCAGCAGCAATAACGGAACCGATAGTTCCGCTCTCGGAGAAGACGGAGAGATTGTGGTGGAGGCAGTTATCTACGGACGCAGTGTATTGCTAGCGGACCGGCAGGCGTTTGCATTCGTCGCGTCATCCAGCGCCATCGGCTCCACATCGGCGACATCAGCTACTACAGGTGATGGCGACTCATTCTGGTCTGCTTGGGCAGTCGCTATCATTGTGGGCTGTGTGATTGTTCTGTTGATAATTATCGCCGTGTGCACCCGCTGGTTCCACCGTCGAAACAAACAAGCGCCAAGATCAAGACCTGGACGGGAGCAGTACCCCGCGCAGGCTGGGATCGCTAGCGTTTCATACCATCCGACCTACGCCGCGGCGACTACCACAACTAATGCGGATCGGTGCCCCTACTGTCCGTTTGCGACCCCAGATGCTGTGGTGATGGTTGCTCATGTTGAAGCCACCCATGCGAATGCGAACAACGAGAGCAACAACGAGGAAATGGCGATCGCCGTGCTGGGAGGCAGCCGGATATTCGGCTTGGAGCCAGCGGTGCCAGTGGTCACAGCCACCCCCAGTCCCGTGCCGGATGTGCAGGTCCCCGCAGACAACGAGAAACAGCAATGTCCCCACTGTCGCTTCGTTGCACCCGACGCCGTCATCCTGGTGAATCACGTCCAGCACATTCATGGGCAGTAAGTAGGCCGCTGAAGTTGAAGTTATTGCGATGTGCACCACATAAATTATGTTTAGCACACAATTTGCTCCTATCCCGCTCTTTCAGCGTCAGTCATCAATGCATTTCAACTGTCCCTAGCATGGTCGCCGAGCTGCGTCCGCGGGCCACGAGCCCCCACCGAAATACACTGGTGTCGGAGGCTCCTCTGCTGCCTCGATACAGAGGCACTCTGCCATCGCAGTTGCCGTCTCAGCCGCCTTTGCGTCGGTGGAAGCGTCTGTTGCTGCTGAGCTGCGTGCTGCACACGTCGCTTTTGCTCGTTTGGTGCGTTTCCACTGGGAGAAGGAGAGACGATGGAGGCGCTGGCGGGGCCATGGACAACTTCATCTCGGCTTCAAATCTGGACGAGGACAAACTGGAATATTTGCACGCACACGAGGACCGCGAGCTGCGCACAAAGTTCCCATTCGCAGAGCTGGAGATGGAGTTCCTGCACCAGAATAACGCGTCGATGGAGAGAGACGAGCAGGCGGTTGCAGAGGCGGAAGCACATGCGAAAATGCTCAAGACGTTTCCAGTATTGGAGGCGAGGCTCAGGAGACTGCGATGCATCGGCTGGAGAGCGACGGACGACTGCAGTCCTCAAGGGCCGCGAGTGCCGCGTCTCGACGAGCCCTGCAACAAAGCGATTCCATTTGGCGCCTCCGGTTTCTGCGAAGTGCAGGACAAAGACACTGGAGAGAGCTTCCGCGTCATGAATCGATATTGCTCCAGTATGCGGGATACGGCGAGGTTTCGATGCTCCGAGTCCTGGGACTTTGCGGTTTTCCCGCAGAAAGCTCGCGAAGCGGTGAGGAAAGCTCAAAATCGCAACTTTATGCTACCAAATATTGCTCCAAAACTTTCTGACCAAGAGGAGCCGCGCGATGGTATTGTCATGGTCGTGTACCCGAAGCTACTGGCTAGCGCCTATGCTACTATCCGAACATTACGCGAGCTCGTCGACTGCCACTTGCCGATTGAGCTTTGGTTTCGACCGCAAGAAATGAAGTTCTTCCCAGAAGCGTTCGCGCAGTTGCAGCAATGGTCAAGTGAAGGCAGTGGTAGCATCACATTCCGAGAAATTGATGCGCCGGCTGTGACTGGTTTTGCTACCAAGGTTTTCGCCATTTACCACAGCTTCTTCGAGCGCGTGTTATTTCTAGATGCTGATAACATCCCCGTTCGAAATCCAAACTTCCTGTTTGAGTCACCTGAATTTGAAGAGACTGGCGCGGTGTTTTGGCCGGACTTCTGGCATCCTGGCAAGACTATCTTCAACATCCAGCCGCACTCACTTGTGTGGGAGTTGCTGGATTTGCCATTCATCAGCATGTTTGAGCAGGAAAGTGGTCAACTGCTCGTTGACCGACGGCGGCATGCTGCGCCGCTGGAGCTAGTAAAGTTTTACACCTTTCACCGACCGAATCACTTTGACAAAATGAAGTTGGCGCACGGCGACAAAGACCTCTTTCGATTCGCATGGCTCAAGCTAGGTGCAAGTTTCCACATGATTCAGTCACCGCCTGCTGTCGCTGGCAAGGTTGTGAACGAAAGCTTTTGTGGCATGACGATGGTGCAATACGACGCACAGGGCGACGTGCTATTCCTGCACCGCAATTCTCACAAACTCATGGGCGTGCCGCGACGGAAGGCAATCAACATGAAGGCAGCAGCTATTCGACGTGCACGCAACAAGCGGCTGCGTATGCAGATGGCGGAGGCAGATCGCGTAACTACTGACGGCAACGACACCGAGAGAGCTGAGCTGGAAAATACCCCGTCACCGACCCTGGAAGCGCCCGAACGCGATGGATACCCGGACATGGCGATCTGGACGCACTTGGTGTCACTCCGAAACACGTCGCGCCGATCCGACTACCGGATCGGGACGTACAATGCAGACCCGGACTTCGAGAAAGGCCAGAATTGTTACGGGCTGCGCGATCTGAACCAAAGTCAACACTTCATCACACAAGAATTTGCCAACCTCAGCTACGCCGGGCTCGAGACGGAGATTCGCCGCTTCGCCATGGAGGGAGCACACTTCTACGAGCAGGCGGGGATTACGGGACGATAATTCCAACGTCCGTGACCAACAAAGTCTTCGACGTCGAGAGATGGACTGCACACACAGTGTAATAAGCTTACAAGAAGGTCTCGTCGAACCCGCGGCGCTTCAGCTTTCACGCCCGGCTCAAAAGAGCTTCAAGTTGCGCTGAGCTCTTGTGAATCACAAGTGTGATCCCAGCTGAAGATGCTGACGCGAAATTGTGGGCGGTCGAGCGGCTTAGTCGAGCCGTAGCCACACATATCAGGAAGAGTCAAACGCTTTGCAGTTTTTGCACGAAATCTGCCATGATGCCATGCTGTTTGTTGTGGAGGCAATGTAGTTCATTACAAGGGCAGCATGCAGCGCCTCGTCTTATCAGGCAGGACTCGAGGGCAGTCAAAGCTAACTTTGCCAAGCTAAAAGTCTGTGTGGCAGAGCAACATCCAAATCTTTACATTATTTTCGACACCAAATGTCGATGTGCCCGACAAATCCCTCGTAAAAAATCCGCTGCTCTCGACGTGCGTCACAACAACTGGTCCCCCATGCCGCCGCCGCACCAGACTACAATCACAAGACAATCGTCGACGTCGTAGGCTGGCAACAATGGAGCAGGATCAGCTGCTGCGCCCGCGCGCCAACACGGCGAGCGCCCCAGAGGACGAAACGGGGACGCCGGAAGCTGTACATGCACTGCTGCCTCGTCACGGAGCAGCGCTGCCTTCCAGGGGCCGGTCGTGGCTGCCGCGACTACTGCTGTTGGGCGGCGCACTGTACGCGGTGCTGATGCTCGCTTGGACTTTGCAGAACTTGAGTGTGTTGCGAACGGGCTCAGACTCTGCCGCGTCCGAGTCGAACATGGCGATGTTTGGACACGTGGAGTCAGCGTCTCAGGACAGGGAAGGCGAGCAGAATGAGTCCACAGACTTGGCGTCGATTCTGAAGGCGTCCAACCACCCGCAGACAGATGCAGAGCGAGAGTTTGCCAGGAATCAGGCGCAGGAGAAGCTCAATGTGCAACAGGAGAACCAAGAGACTGAGGAAGAGCAGGAGACCAAGCAGAGAGAGGAAGAGATAACGCACGAAGCCATCCCTGTGATTACGCAGGCCGCAATGGATATCCCCATGGAGGCTTCTCAGGTGCGTGAGGCACTGCGTCTAGCTCACGATGCGGTGGTGGCCAGGATGGAGACGGAAGGATCTACAAGCTCTGAGCCTGCAGCTTCCGGGTCTCAACTGGCCGACGAGGAGAAAAGGCGCCAAGAAGCAGAGGAGCAGGCACGCGATGTGCTTTTGTTGCCCAAGAATGAAACGCGGCCACGAAACCTCAAGTGCTTGGGGTGGAGATCGACTGGAGGCTGCAATCCGTTCGGCCCACGCAAGCCTGAAAATGACTTCACATGCACGAAGCTCATTCCATTCGGCCACTCGGGCTACTGTGAGGTGGAAGATGTCGATACGGGCGAGCGATTCCGCGTTATGCGCCGCTACTGCAGCAGTTCCAAGTGGGACACGAGTTTCCGCTGCTCCGATGCCGCAAACTTTGTCAACTTCCACTACAAGGCGCGCGAAGCCGCTGATGAAGCTCTTTTGCCGGGATTTGCGCTGCCCAATGTAGATGAAAACGCATCGGATGAGCAAGACCCGAAACAGCGCGACGGCATCGTAATGGTCGTGTACCCGAAGCTGGTCCCAAGTGCCTATGCGACGATCAAAACGCTGCGTGAAGTGCTGGGCTGTCGCCTTCCGATCGAGATCTGGTTCCGTCGCGCTGAGATCAACGCTTTTCCCGATGCGATGAAACCATTGATGGCGCTGGCTGCCTATAATGAGACGTCAGTTATCAGCTTCCATGAAATCACGGATTGGCACGCAGCAGGCTATGGAACTAAAGTGTTCGCGATTTACAACAGCTACTTTGAGCGGATCCTGTTCTTAGATGCGGACAATGTGCCCACACGAGACCCGACATTCCTCTTTGACTCTCCCGAGTTTGTGGAGAAGGGTGCAGTGTTTTGGCCGGACTTTTGGCACCCTGGTCGCACCATTTTCAACATCCACGGCCAATCTCTCCTCTGGGAACTGCTGGACATGCCGTTCATTAACATGTTTGAGCAGGAAAGCGGCCAGATTCTGATCGATCGGTGGCGTCACGCGGAAGCGCTGGAGCTCGTGAAGTTTTTTACATTCCACCGACCATCGCATTTCGACTACATGAAGCTTGTCCACGGTGACAAGGATCTCTTCCGTCTCGCTTGGCTCAAGCTCGGGAAGCCCTTCCACATGATTCAGGCCTATCCAGCCTTAGCTGGCAAGGTTATTAACGAGAGCTTTTGCGGCTTGACCATGGTACAGCACGACGCACAGGGCGAGGTACTCTTCTTGCACCGTAACTCGCACAAGCTAATGGGCGAACCGCTTCGAGAACAAGTCGACTACAGGTCACGAGCTATCACGCGGTCGAGAAAGAAAGCAGAGATCCGACAGCGGTTTCGGTCCGAAGGCAAGGAAATCCCGCCCTGGTCGGAGCTGGATGCCCTGGTCCAAGCGGAAGAGACCCCCGCGCCGACGTTGGAACCTCCAGAGCCTGACGGATACCCAGACTCGGCCGTTTGGACGCACCTGCTGTCGTTCAACAACGCTTCAAAGCAGGAGAACTACTACATCGAGACGTTCAACGCCGACCCGGAGTTCCCCAAGTCGCAGAATTGCTACGGACAGCGCAACGTGAGCAAGAACGAGCACTTTTACGCGCAGGAGGTAGCTGGCCTGCCCTTCGCGAGTCTCGAGACGGACCTGCGCCGCTTCGCCGCAGAGGCTGTGGAGATCAAACAGTCCCAATCGTAGCGAGGTAGACTATAACTTATCGAAAGCGTCGAGATACTTGTGAGCGTTGACTTGCGGCCGTCGTTGAAGGCGGCGCCGGCCAGCTGTGTCTTACGCAGCGAGCTTGTGTCAAAGCGCGGTCATCAACGCGCAGAGAACTGGCCGCGGTCTCTGAAACTGGCAGGTGCCTACCAATCACCAGATCAGAGCGGCCGACCCGAGCTTCAGTGCGAAGCTCTCCGCTATGGCTAGTGGCGCTGATCCGTAGGCCACTTCGACTTTCCCCGTCCGAAATGGACCAGAAGCTGCTGCGACCGAGGACGGCGAGCCAGGCGCCGCTGCTGCCGCGTCGTGAGA
>JAHWLE010001402.1:0-11736 GCA_024679135.1 Phytophthora foliorum | reverse complement strand
GTCGACGAGTCGGACGAGTCCGCGAAGGACGACGAGCTGGGCGACGGCAGCAGCAAACTCTCGAAGATCTGCTGGTCCGTGTCGCTCCAGTCCTCGGGCAGGAAGTCGGCGCGCGCCTCCTGGAGCTCCAAGGCCAGCGGCGCGTGCGGGGGGAACGGAGACGCCATGGACGGCGGGGAGCTCGTCATGCTCCAAATGCGATTCTGAACGAGAACGGAGGATGAGAGAGGACCCGTGGATAAAGTACGAAGCTCTGATTGAGGGTAGAGTCGGGGGGATGAACCTGTGCGAATGGATTCACCTGTGACAAACGCTTGCGAGTTGGGAAGGTAATGATGATGCCATACTGGAAATATAGAGATCTGAGACCTGTGAGAGTTAGTGGTAGACAGCGACGGGTCAGGACGCGAAGACGGCTGGTGAAAATACCCGACGGGCTCTGATACAGCTGACGTTGCTGTTTATACCAAGATTATACCAAGATGGCTGTCGGGCACTGCACCAACACCAGCGCCTGGTGACCATGCAGCTGGACTCCAGCGTCAAGGCGTTCCAGTCTGTGACGCATTGACGCTCTACGCGCCTGGGGGGTTGCAGCGTGAAAGAAGTCGCCTGTTGCTGCTGGAGTGGGACGGCGGTTGTTAAGCGGGTCCGGCTTTCCAGTGGATTGGGCAAGCAGCGCTGACTACATAAGCTCCAGTCTGCATGCAGCAACAGCTTGCAGTGTATCATGGATATCATTGTATTGTAGTTGTAGGTCCTTTGCAATTGAAGCATTGAGCTCTTGGTGCAAGTCGGCAGTCTGACAACGTTCGTATGAGCTCCAGTGCGAGTAATGCTCGACTATCGAGCCACAATGGGCGAGGTTCGGTTGCTGGCAGCTTCGCTGGATCGTCGCCATTATCATCGAGATCTGTCGGTGATGACTGAGGTGGGCGTGGTCAACTCACTCACCGGCAGACATGTTCATGTTCGCCCGTTATTTCAGGGCTTCTCCGAGATGGCCGGGGTGCAACTTGCACCCCGGCCATCTCCGTGCAAGCCAGAACCGAAACGCTGCGAGTCTGGTCAGGAAACGCGTGGAAATGGGGTGAGCTCGAGTTGTTCTGTGTGGGAGGTCTTGCATACATATTACACTTACAATCTTTCTGCTTTACGGTGGTCCACCTACAGCGCTGGAGGTAGTTATCCAAGGCGGCTACAATCTCGTCACCAACGCCTTCGACAAGATTTTCCTGGAGCTCTACAGCGGAACGGCGCATCAAGTACAGTGGGCGCCGACACTGTTACTTAGCCCAGGCGAGAACCGACCGTTTTTGGTGCACGTTTCACGTCGCCGGCACAGACTCTAGATATTTCAGCGTCGGAGGTGGTGTCTCGGGTGGATGGATCTACCGCAAGTTGGTGAATATGATAGTTTGATGAAGGCGATTCTTGGATTTCGATTCTTCAGGCATCAGTTAAACTACAGTTTGCTTTCTTCAAAAGCTATATTCGACTTTGTGAGTCGATATCTCAACTTTCGAAGCGCAGTTATCCAAAGGTCTTGGTCGACGCATGTTGAACTCGCTAGTATATTAGAAGTAATTTGCACAACACCCAATAAACCGAAGACCAACGGTGTGTGCGCATTTGACCGTGCAACCCAGCATCGAGGCAAGATCACTTCGTGTTCGAGAATGTAAACTACTGTACATGTATTTCTCCGCGACCAGATCGTGTGCCCGGGCCATAAAATAGCGAAAGAAACCACGGTACAAATGCAATACAATTCTAATAGCCGGCATAACATGCCTACATCCACTCTACGATTGAATTTTCTCATTCTTCACGCACCATCAATGAATCACTGCACCAGGAGGGCCTGCGGGCCTATCACTTCAGCCTCTATGCGCATGGCAATTTGGAGAATCTCAAGACACCACCATCCAGCCGTCGCCAGCTCAGTGCCCTGAATCACACCTCCAAAATCGTCCTTGCAGTGCTCTCCATGGTCTCCCGTTCGTTCGAAAAATCCCCAAACAAACGCGCTCATCCAAACATCCTCATTCTGTGGCTCAACCTTTTTGCGTCCACGAGGATCACGAACCATAATGTCACCTTCATGACGGAGATAGGCTTTGGGATCGAGACTTCGATAAAGCACCATGCATTTGTCCAGCCCAAGATCCACACGCATCACTAAAATAAATGCTCGTACACGCACTTCGGTGTGTTCGCGCTCCAGCGTATGATAGTAAATCACCGTATTTTCATCCAGACGCTGCGTCACGTGGAAATGAGGCTTTACATCGCGCGGGTACATGGTTGCAAGTAATTCTGGCTGCGACAGCACCTGCCACGTACGCAGCGATACCTCCTCCATCGCTCGCCCGTGAAATACTTTTTCGAGCGAGAAAGTGAGCTTGTCAGGCAGCAGTTTGTGCCGGTCTTTCCAGCCGAACATGGTCGTTCCGGTGGTGAAGCACGTCTTGCTCTCTCGGAACGCTTCCACCTCTTCACACGCTGAGCGTGCAATACCATTACACTGGTCCAAAGACAACGGGTTCACTACGACCGTCGGGTTAGTCCGCTTTTCTTCCTGAGCCTGCCGAGCTGCAGCGACAGTCTTGTCCTGGGTAGCAGTAAGCTGTGCGACCTGCTTTTCCGTTGCTGTGTGCAGTGCTTCGAGTCGCTTCAGCTCTGTATTCTCCTTGATCAGCGCGCTCTTCATTTGGGCAAGCTGTACATACGCACTATGCAGAGCAGAGTTTGCATCAGCGTCTTCTGCGTTTGCCTGAGTCGTTGGCTGTGCATCTCGTTGGTGGTGCACTGCCAGTACCTGCTGGTACTCGGCTTCCAGAGTCGCCGCTTGGTCTCGAAGTTCACTAAGCGTGTTCTGCTCGTGACAACCACCCACCAGTCAGTCCATTAAGCAAGCAGCCGTGCGGTGGGGCACCACACAAAATTCCTCCATATGGACAACCTCGTACCAATTTCTTGTAGTAGCAGCGCTTGACGATGAGTCGGTTCTTGGCTCGTTGATCCTCGTCCAAGTCACGCTTTTTGCCGTCAGCCGCGTCCATTTGGCACATGGGCGAGTCAACTCAAAGTGCAGTGGTGCGGTGCCGCACGAGGTTACCTTGATTAGCTAACCCTACGATGGACGACGACAAGATTACTTTTTGAGAGCGTCAGCAGCGTGGCCTCCCCAGCCAAAGCCCAAAGAAAAATTTCGGAGACGAAGGTCCACCAGCGCAATTGACAACCGGAGGTGCATGAGTCAAGCGCAGCTTGAAGCGCGTACATATATCGTATCGCCACTCGACGCAATGCTCGCCAGTGAATTAAAATCCACACACGGAGTACCCCTTCGATTGACACGCATCGAGTGGATTCTCGAAGTGGTCCCTTCGTCACCACATTTGCTGAGCAAGGACGGCCGTGGTAACGTCAAGCGATGGCGTCGCACGACGACGACAACATGTCCAGGTAAAGAGAGCTTACATGTAGACAAACGTGGTCAAGTCAATCGGTTTACAATTCAGTGGACGAAGGGGCATACCATTTGAAAGATAACTGTATCTAAATGATTGACTTCTGGTTCGACTGGCTTCTTGAAGTATTCGGAGGCCATGGTGTTCAAGTTCGCTGCACTTGGATTTTCGCTGCCGATGACAATGGATTAGCAACAGCATAACTAATGGGTCATCGACCTCTCTCCGACGCCAAAACATTGGTAGCCTCACGGAGGGAGCTGCTCGAGCTGCAATGCTCAGCATTATGCTGCGTGTGACAGCGCTGCGATGCCCGGCCAAACTCAAGGCATCGGCAGCGTGATGGATGTCCACTGAGGTGAGGTGAGGCGTCTGCAGACCAGGCACGCCGCTCTCAATATCGTGCGGGCAGCATGACTGAACTACCATGCATGTCCAACGTGAACGCGCGTGCCAGTGACGTAGCCTTCACTCTGTCTCGACAATATTTGCACCCATACATCGCCAACGTTGGTCTGATCTCGGCACAACCGGGATGCTGCTGCTGTAGCAGGTGGGGAGTTAGCTGTCAAGTGGTGTTGTCGTCCGACAGACTGGCACCCCACTGCTTTCGCCGCTCACGGTGATAGCAACAAGCAGCGCACTTTGAAGTCTGCACATGGCGAATGCAAGCGAGAGAAAACAATGCGACTACTCACGCAATAGCAAGGGCCGCCCGCACCACGGGAGCCCATGTGGAATGGAACGCTCATACCATGCCTTCTGCAGGCACAAAATGGGACGCCATCAGCGGCCGAGCCGCTGCAGACGTCGAACCATGGTTAGCAGCCTGGACGGAGCCCAGTTGTTCGCAGCTGGCGACGGCCACGGTGTAACTCTCGAGGGTCGCGGTCTTTCCTAGACGCTAGACGTCAACAAGACCGCTCCAGCAGATCGTTACGGTAGGGATAACGAATACTGCCCGGGCATTAGGTGGCGTTAGGACAACCTAAATGACATTAATGTACCTCAGTTCGAAACGAAAACAAGCAGCGCACACATCCACTGCGTCTTCCTCCACAAGCGAACAGCTTTGTCGATCTTTCGCTGCGTACGTAACGCCGCTACGCGTGACAGCGTGTCAAGGACCGTAGCCAAATGCCGACGTCACTTCGGATTGCAGGATGTTGGGTACTGGCCAGCGCCATTGCGTTGATGCCGCCTCGGCAACCGTCTGCTTGACGCTCGGACTGGCAAACGTGCATGGAGCGGACGTTCTTCATGGTCCCCCCTCCGTTAGTAGCGCTCATGGCTACGCTGAGCGTGGCGTTGTTGGCTCGCGTGACAGAGCCTCCCACCGTGCGCGACGTCGCGACGCGAATGTGTGGCGAAAATGAAAATTACTCGCGCCGGACGCGCGACAAGAATCGAGCGATCCCAAAGATCAGAGCTAATCGCTGAGTCAATGCTAGCAATCCAGCAGCCCGGGCTGGTCGCGATGGGGGGACCGGACAGTCTCACAATTGATTCTGCCCCGTGGCAGTCACTTAGCTCACCTGCTCGTGCCAAACCTCCGTTTGCCGCGTCTGGTGCTGCTATTTACCTAGCGAAACTCACACGTCGGGCACCCACCACCCCGTGTACACCCCACCACTTCTGCAGGACCATGTTGCGCATTGCGGATCTCTTGAACAACATCGGAGAGGATGACAGTCAGCTGGCGGACAATCGAGGCCAGGTCAAGTTGGGCAGGTCTCTGTCGGCGCCAGAGCGAGGAGCGAGCATCGATGAGGACCGCGACGCCGCCCTGGCCATGATGGCGATGGTGGACGAGGACGAGCACGCCGCGTCCTGCCCGGAGGACAAGCAGTCGCCGCGCTACGTCCAGACCTCGAATCGACTGAGATCGTTCTCAAGGTTCGTGCACAGATCGCCAACACCTTTGAGTAGAGTGTGTTTCCCTAACATTGCATTGCTGCGTTCTACCCATTAGGACTCAAGAGAAAGCAGCCATGAAGCGGTCGCCGCGCAGACTCTCGCCCTACGTCTCGCAGCAGCAGCTCATGACCATCCGCAACATTGTGAACCCGGGCGTGCCCACGGAAGCTAGTGAAGCCTCGTTCGGACCCGCCAAGCGAGCGAAGAGGAGCACGCGGTCGCTCTTCCCAGACCTGTCGGAGTCCGAGCGGCGCGAAAAGCAGAGGCTCATCGTGAAGCGCTGCTACTACAAGAAGATTGTAAGTTTCAACCGTTAATTGTTGTAGCATCGACGAACTTCAGGAGTTCACTCGGTGTGGTGGTTGTCCTTGTGTCGATGCAGAACACGATCAAGTCTCTGCGTGACGAGGCCAGCACCTTGGAGCGCCAGTTCCGCTCGGCACTGCGTGCGATGCAGCAAGAGGACGAGGCTGCCAAGGCTGCAGGTTGCGGAGAGCACGTCAAGCTGCGCGAGATGTTCATCGACACGCTGACGACTAAAGAGACACTGCGCGAGGAGAACACTCGTCTGCGCCGCCTCGCCGACGAGTACTACATGAAGAACCAGGGCCGCCTCCGTCAGCTGCTGGACTCTAACCACAGGCGCTTGATCCTCTTCACCGCCGCGTCCAATGACAACTGAGCCATCGGAATGATGAACTCAAGCACCAACGTGCTACATCCTACACACCACCACCACTGCGCTTCACGAACTATCCACCGCTTTTGGAGGACATGAGAGAGACTACGCTTTACATCTCCCATTCTCGCTACAATATCATGGCGAGGGTGGGCTCGGCTGCGCGGCTATCGAAGGCCGCCTCGATCGAGAGAGGTGGCCTGCTGCGCAGGCCTGCACATGACGTCAAGAAAATAATTTATATAGAGCCAACTAAGATCATCACACCCCGCGCAATGCAGGAGCCGGTCCGAGTGCTTCCTGCATTGTGGAAGACGCGCCCGATGTTTGCTCCAGTCATCCTGCCCTGCTTGGACAGCGACATGTGCCAGTGATACGCATGCACACCTGCTGCGGCGTTGACCTCCGAAACGCGCGCTGTGACTGGTTCACAAGCCTCTGAGCTGGTCCCCGCTGTGCATGCATTCAACGGTCTCACTAGCGAATTTGATCCGATCTAGCAAGATGGCTCCCACGAAGCTGAACCTGGACAACCCGGAGGTCAAGAAGCAGGCGCTGGCCGGTCTGGCCAAGACCATCCCCGTGGTGCCCTTCAAGGGCGTCGAGTTCTTCGACGTGGGCGGCCTGCTGGCCAACCCAGAGAAGCTGCAGCTGACCTTCGACCTGTTCGTGCACGCCGTGGCGCCCTTCATGGAGCAGGTGGACGCCATCGGCTGCTTCGACGCGCGCGGCTTCCTCTTCGCGCCGTACCTGGGCGCGCTCTTCCAGAAGCGCGTCTTCATGCTGCGCAAGCCCGACAAAATGCCGAGCGTGAGCGACACGATCGAGTACTTCAAGGAGTACAATGGCGACAACAGCGAGGGCGGCGACCACCTGAGCATCCAGACGTACGCCGTCAACAAGGGCGACCGCGTGCTGCTGGTGGACGACCTACTGGCCACGGGTGGCACCTGCGAGGCCGGCATCCGCCTTGTGCAGCAGGCGGGCGCCTCCGTCACGGCCTGCATCTTCGTGGTGGAGATCGGCGTGCTGGATGGTCGCGGCCGCGCCATCAAGAGCAGCACGAACGAGAAGACCGAGATCATCTCGCTGCTCACGGAGAAGGACTTCTAGACTACGTGATGGTCGGTATCGAGGGAAGGTATACAAAATACATTAGACAATTGGGAAGTGTGCGAATGGTGAGGACCTCATGGAGGATATGTTTTGCCTTGAGAGCGGTGCATTAATTTTAACAAACCGCTGGGAAGATGTCTACTATCAGCATTAATATGGTCTAACAGGTTTAGCAAAACATCTATTGTATTCATCAAAAGTATGCATCTGCATACAATCATCAAGGTTAAAAAGACGGTTCACTCGTACAACTTCTTCTGTGCAACTCCGTGATCGCAATGTTGGGACGCTGAACGACGTTGAAGCTCGCGTTGAACTTGGGGCAGCAAACAGCTTGCTCTTCATTCCGCATTCCGCCCCGCAAGACGCAAGCCGCTCTACCATGCTGCGTCAGTCCGTCTTCCGCCCCGCCAGAGCCTCGCGCCTGCAGCTCTCTCGGACGCTGAGCGCTCGCTTCTCGTCGCACCACAAAGTGTACACGGACGCCGCCGCCGCCGTGCAGGATATCCCGTCGGGCTCCAAGCTGTAAGCAGCCAGCTGGAACTAACTATTGAGGGTATCAAAAAAGTAATATTTCGATATGGTGCAGCGTTGTGGGCGGCTTCGGACTGTGCGGCATCCCGGAGAACAGCATCCAAGCGCTCGTCAAGCAGGTTCGATGGGCGACGTGCGGGCTGGATCCGCCCGGCCGGAGACCTCATTGCTGTGCTTGTCGTTGCTGCCACAGGGAGCCAAAGACTTGACGTGCGTGTCGAACAACGCGGGGGTGGACGACTTTGGACTGGGGCTGCTGCTGCAAACACGACAGGCGCGGTGCTGCTTTTCTTTTTGAGCTGTTGGGTTATGACAAGAGCTAACAATGTTACATTGTTGCCTTTGACAGATCAAACGGATGATCTCGTCGTACGTTGGCGAGAATGCACTGTTCGAGAAGCTTTACTTGACGGGGGAGTTGGAGGTGGAGCTCACACCGCAGGTGAAGAGAGATCTTTCCCGTGTTGTTGCGCATTTTCTAACGCATTTTCTTTCTTTTTTTGTATTGTAGGGTACGCTGGCAGAGCGGATTCGAGCTGGCGGGTCTGGTATTCCTGCCTTCTACACGCCTACGGCGTACGGTACCATTATCCAGGTTAGAACTGATCTGCATTTACTTGTATCGTTGTTGCAAAACAGCTTGTCTGACTTTTGAAACGTGTTCTGAAGGAGGGAGGCTTCGCCATCAAGCTGAAGTCCGACGGCTCCATCGACATCCCGAGTGCCCCACGGGAGGTTCGCCAGTTCAACGGCCGCAACTACGTCATGGAAGAAGGCATCACGGGTGATTTCGCACTTGTCAAGGCGTGGAAGGGAGATACAGACGGCAATTTGGTGTTCCGGGGCACGGCGCGTAACTTCAATGTTGACGCCGCCAAGGCTGGTCAAGTTACTATCGCAGAAGTGGAGGAGCTGGTGCAACCTGGAGATATCCACCCTGGTATTAACTAGTCCTTTATTGTGCAATGAGTTTGATGACAGTTCTAACAAATTGGTTTTGATGTTGATTGCAGATGAGGTGCATCTTCCGGGCATCTTCGTGCAGCGTGTCTTCAAGGCCAGCAGTTCCGAGAAACGAATTGAAAGACTCACCCTCGCCAATGCAAAGGTTGGTGTTTAATTCATCTATTTTAAGCTCATGGTTACGCTAACGACATACGCCGTGGTTTTTAGAAATCGCAGCACAAGGTCTCGTTGGACCGCGAGCGCATCATTCGCCGTGCAGCCAAAGAGCTGAAGGACGGTATGTACGTGAACTTGGGCATCGGCCTGCCGACGCTGGCGTCCAACTACGTCCCGGAGGGAGTCAAGGTGATTCTACAAAGTGAAAATGGACTGTTGGGTATGGGGCCGTATCCAAACGAGGGTGAGCAGGATCCGGACCTTATCAACGCTGGCAAGGAAACTGTAACGTTCCTTCCTGGATCATCAACGTTCTCATCGTCCGAGTCGTTCGCCATGATTCGTGGTGGACATGTCCACCTGACGATCCTAGGTGCGCTTCAAGTCTCGGAGAACGGCGACCTGGCCAACTGGATCATACCAGGCAAAATGGTCAAGGGAATGGGCGGCGCCATGGATCTCGTGGGGAGCGGCAACCGTGTGGTGGTCACGATGGAGCACAACGCGAAGGGTGGAGCTAAGAAGATCATCAAGAGCTGCTCGCTGCCGCTCACAGGCAAGAGTGTGGTTAACACTATCATCACCGAATTGGGTGTGTTTGATGTGGTGCCTGGAAAGGGTCTCGTGCTCGTGGAGATTGCGTCAACGACCACTGTGGAAAAAGTTCGCGAGCGCACGGATGCGTTCTTCACAGTCTCCCCTGACCTCAAATCGATGGATTAAGTGGCACAGCGGGTTTCAGAATTCATCATGATCGATTGAAGCCAGCGGAAAATTGAGCGTCAATTTCAGCTACTCCAAGAAATGGGAAAATAATTAATACCTGTTGTTCAGCCCTTTACCTGTTGCACATCGACAAAGAGTCAGTACACTGCTTTTCTGTTGATCTGAAAAGCTGAACATTTCTATAGGAAAAAACACATAAAAATCAAATAGAAGGCCACTTACCACCCAAGCTGTTAGCTGAACACTGTAATTCCAGTTAAGAATGAGAAAGGAATATGTAGCTACTACTACATGTATAATGGATCAGCAAAAAAATGAAGTACAGCGTCAAATTCAGATCGACGCGAGAAGAGAATTCTTGTCTGTTAGGCGGGTAAAATCTGCAAAGGCTATATTATCTATTTGACTTGTTTGATGGGGACCTTGTGCAGAAGATCGCTGCACGTTTTGAACTCATCTCTCATTTGTCTCATTCCTGTAGATGGGAGACCGGAGTGTTGCGGGCCCCGGACCACCATATTTGAATGCGACAAGAGAACCTCGCGTGTGTAAGGTGGTAATTTCGCTGCAATTCCAGTGTGAATTCTGACAAAGATCGCATCCTTGGTAACCGTGCAAGTATAGCGCTGCGGCAGCGGCTGCCATGGGCGTTACGGTGGCATTTCGTTGAAGCAACCCAGGGTGGTGAACTTCTGAGGGAGCCTATCGATTCGTTCTACGCTGCCTCAGTCATGGTAGCCCACACACTTTGTCACGACAAAATCACAACTGAAATGTTCGGATCTTAATAGTGGATTGCATTCATGTGAAGTACTCATGACTATCGAAATGAGGATTCGTTGTAGTAGTAGTAAGCGTAAATCGGCGATCATCAGGAACTCAGATCTTCTTCCTGCATTCCTTAAACGGTGGCCTGCTCCCGTAGTCTGTGCTCGTAGTGTGAAGCGCAGCGTGCTGAAATCTACAATTATCACAAAAGAAATGGTGAGTTTGACTAAAAGCAGGCGCAATAGAACTATGATCGTGTAAGTCGTTCTTACTTTGGGTCTTCCAACTTTTTCTTGAGCGCAAGGACGCGGTTGTCGTACGTGAAGTCCTCAGGTTGCGCATTTTCCAAGTAGCACATGCCATATTCGTCCCACCACTTTTTGGCAGCTTGGCGCTCGCTCTCGATTTGTGACGTTAGATTAGCCTGCTTGGATACGTAGTCGATCTCCTTCTCGTTACCCTTGGATGCCATCGCAGCGAGATCCTGCGTAGATGTTGGAACGAATGTACACTTAAAACAGAAGAGGAGAAATGGCGTGCTGGGCGTGAACGAAGATGAGCGCCACAGGAATTAGGGCGGTCAAGAATAGGGACGCCATCGTTTTATTCTTGTTCGTGTTCGTCCTTGATGTCTTATCCATTACCAAACTTAGGAAAATAATACGTCCAGGACTGGACGCCTACCACAAATAGCATAGGCACCTGCCATATCTGCTGCAGATAAGCCGAGGCGTATCGTGGCATATCGCTTCGTGAGACGAGAATCTAGTCTCACGAGACTCGCCTACCCCTAGGTTTATGCTGTGAAGCCATCTTAAAAGTTAGTGTTGGAATTTGTATACTTTATGCTGATCATCACTCTTGTCGAAGCATCCGTCACTCTGCTGTCTTAACCGCTAGCATATATCTTCCGACGCTTCGACAGGTCGCTCACTCTCGAATCTGCCGCGAAATTGCGAAGACGGGCTTGATAGGTGAGTGATGTGGGTACAAAGCGTTGGTTGTACTGCTACTTCTGGTCTAACTTACACTACTACTGCACCCGTAGAAATTATGGTGCGCCTCACACACTCTGCGGTTCACTGGAAGCTTCGGTGCATCCTGGACTCGTCCAGCAGCGACGATGAGAACACACCGCCCAACGTGTCGCGGAGCCAGCCGACCAAGCGCAACGACTCCTCCAGCGGCAGCCGTGACGTGAAGACTCAAGACGACGACGCCTCGACAGGGACAATGACACCTCCATGGATCCCTCCTGTTCTCTCCAAGCTCGGGTTGTCCAAAGGCGACACGAATCCATCGACGCCTCCGTCGGTCGCCTCGCCAGAGGTTGTGCGTCGTCTGGCAAGCCCTACCACGTCGTCGCCCGTGCTTCTTGAAACGCCCCCACGATCACCG
>JAHWLE010001401.1:0-11737 GCA_024679135.1 Phytophthora foliorum | reverse complement strand
CCGAGTCACTCGTTTTCACAGATACGAAGTACGTAGCAAGAAAAAATCTACTGCCTGAATAGTATTTTAACATAGAGTAAGAAGATGAAATTTTCTTGGCGTGTTCTCCTCGTTTGGCGGTCGTCCACCGCCCAGTGACCCAGTACGGCAGCCAGCAGACCACGGACAGCAGCAGAAGGACCAAGACAGAAGGACAGCGGCGAGGACAACAGGCGTGCAGGACAGATTGAGACGCGACGGACAGCGGCATGGACGGCAGCAGGGCATAGGACACGTACGGGCCGGTGGATAGCGGGCCGACCCGCCAGAAGATCGTTCCACCAGGCCGCCCAATGATCGCACGCACGAAAGGACGCCAAGGAGAGATGACCCGGATATACAAGGACAAGAAGAAGCAGACGAGAAGGAGAGGCGACACCACAGTCGCAATGGACGGGTGGAAGCCGCCGCTAACAGTCGCCCTGAGTTAACCCAGCGGCGGTGAGCATGCATGTTTAGGATAGCCGCTCAGTTCGTGATTTGCCGCGAGGCACGAGGACGAGCTACCGGAAGAGCCCAGCTAACGCGCCGCGAGGTGACGCTAAGCTAACGTAATACAACCGATTGAGACAACAAGCAGCTGATAGCAGCAGCACGAGTAGGAAGCAGCACCTAGAGGAAGAGTGCAAGGCGAAGCGAGGACGGCGACCAGCGTGTGAGTACGGGTATCTGCAGCCCCGTGGTTGAAGTGGAGTATCTGCAGTCTACCCCTCGGGTCACTTGGCAGTCTAAGAGAGGTATCTGAAGCCCCGCGGGTAGACTAGCCCCGCCCGACGGAGTGGCCTGAGCAACCAAGAGCAGATCGCTGCGTCACGTCCGCACCTGAGCGGCCGAGCGGAGAGTGAAAGTCGACTGCTGTGTGTATATTTCGTGTTTAGGTTAGACTGTATTGCAGCAGCCGGCGGACATTGCCACCGGGCACCTGTCCTGTAGCTCAGGACAGACCTGGCACGGTACGGGGTGTTCAAGCGTAGCCGAGCACAACACTTACTTGGTGGTCATACACGGGCCTTCCAACACGGTTGTTCGCCTGAACGAAGCGACTTCACGAGGCTTGGCCCCGAGGCACAAACCAGGAGGAGGAGGAGGAAGATTGAGCAACGACCAGCAGCTAGAGAGAGGAGGAGGAAGCAGCAGCTGAGCAAGAAAGCAGAAGAGCGGAAACCAGTTCTATTACGAAGACCTCAGTGAGGATGACTATCACTACGTGATCTGGCACCACGACAAGCCAGACAGTTAATGCGAGCAGTCACAGCAGCAGCGGCGGAAACAGCAGTCGAGAGGCGCGAACACCGAAGCGGCAGCGAACGACGATAACACGACTACACCTCAATAACGACGACGGCAGCGCTAGAGAGGTGGAGGTCAGCAGCTCTGTAGCTGTCCGAGTGGCTGCCGACGGCGATCCTGAAGATGACAGCCCTGACGACGATGATACTGGCAACCACAACGGCCGCGATGCGAACGATGGCCGCGCCAGCAGCAACGGTGACAACCGCAACAACGACAACGATGGCAGCAGCCGCGGTGGTGACAACAACGGCAATGACGGTGGCCGGCAGCAAGCGCCACGCCGACCAACACGACCAAATCTTCCGTCAGTACGCAGCAACCAACACGAGCAGGACGAGCACGGACAGGATGACACATTGGAGTCGATGGGGTGGTGGGATGCACTCACGCCTGGCCAGCAGCGGTCGAAGGTGAGGCGGTTCGTGATCCAGCCGCCGGTAGCAGCAACTCCGACGGCACCACCACCATCCGTATTCGTTCAACCACGCCGTCATAAGGTGAAGCAGCTGGACATCGAAGATTTCAAGGGCATGCCAGCTGAGTCCATCGAAGCCTGGCTGGCGACGGTGCACCAGGCCGTACAGCGTCAAGCAATGTTGGGCGGCGACTCGTGGACGTCTGCGGAGCTGTACTACGGAGTGACCGCACACCTAAAAGGTGACGCGAACAAGTGGTTAGTGATGATGAGTCAAAGCATGAACGACGAAGACTACACGTTCGAGTACCTGACGAGCAGATTGCGCAGGAAGTACGGCCGCCGGGAGAACACTTGGCAGATACAAAAACGGCTTGGCAAACGGGAGCAGCAACCTGGTGAGCGACTGGACGCCTTCGCCAATAGCCTGGCAACAATCGGATTCGGCAAATGAGTGTCAGAGGAAGCGTTCCTGGAAGCCTTCTACGACGGCCTTAACAACCAAGAAGCAGCAGCAGCAGCACACGTACGTGCCATGGGGCCACAGACGCTCAGCGAAGCCCTGGAGTACGCGGTCAATGACAACGGCGCGTACGGCGAGGGCCGCAAGGCCACGAGCTGGCGCAGCGCGCAGCGGCGCTACCGCCGGGGAAATGAGGACGACGAGGAAACGCGCAGTGTCCCACCAAAGAAGAGCGAAGCAAAGCCAGAAGTGATCGGACTCATCGATTGGAAACAACTCGGGTTGGGATTCGGCGGCAGAGACGCGGCGCCCAGATACGATGACGCAGGAAAAGCTATCAGTGGATTGGCTGGCACGATGGCGGCCGAGGATGGGGACCTCCCATTGGCTGCATTACAGGCGATTGCGGTTGCAGCCGGGGTAGGACAAGTGGCAGCTGCCCGCGCCCCAGCCACAAGATCAGAAACCAGTAAGCCAAAAGTGACACGAGCGCTGGAAGTGAAGCCAGAAGTCAAAGCGACGGAAAACGCAGAGTTGACGGCAACCCAGCAAGTCCCGGCGAACATCCAGCAGCCTGGTGGTAACAGCGGACAGCAGTACGGCGGACGCACCAGAAGCAGCAGCTACTATGGTGGGCAGTACGACGACCGCAGCTACGGAGACAGCAATTGGGGCGGACGAGATGGCTATGGCGGCAATGGACATGGCAGTGGCGGCTTCGGTGGCGGCGGCTACGGTGGCGGCGGACGTAGCGGTGGCTGAGGAAACGCGAACGTGAGCAACTGCGGGCCTCCAACTGACAGTCGGCCAATAATGCAGCGCAAGGCAGAGAGCGCGTGTCACTACTGCGGACTGGCTGGCCACTGGTGGCGCGAATGCCGCGCCCAGATCGAGAATGCGAGCGGCCAGCAACCCCCGCCAGCATAACCACTGACACAGCGGCCAACAGCTAGCGCGAGTACTCCCGCACCGACCACGACAGCTCCGGCGGGAAACGTCCCGAGGCAGTAGAGGCGGAGGATCTGCTGTCGAGCGAAAAGGAATTCTCCAACGACACTGTGTGCATGGCCGCACGTGCCGCCGACCTGACCGAGAACCAAGTATCGGAGAGGCGTGTACGTGAACTCGATGAGGTTGAGCAAATACAGCACCAGAACCAAGGCGATGGACACACCAAGGGGAAGAGGGGCGGCGTGAAAGCCGTACGTGGAGAAAGCAAGGGGAAGAGTAGAGGCGTTGATCAACACGGGAAACACGTGTTGGGCAAGCGTGTACGACGACAGAGAAGGAAGGCATGAGCGGGCCTCCCGTCAACCATGCAGACGAAGTGAACGGAGTGGATGACGGCGTACAAGGCAGCACGAATCTTACTGAAGAGACAGCAGCGACGGTGAGTGTGCCGACAGTCGTCGCTAGCGCCGAGTCTGACAAGTGCAACGAACCAGCGATGATGGAGTCGAGTCCAGCTGCCGCTGGAGACGAACTGGCTGCGCAAACAGTACCTGCAGCACGTCTGCCACCTCGAGGGGTACAGCAACTGCCCCTACTCGTCAGTGGAGGCCGTACAAGAGCGCGACGACGGCGACAGCGGTGAGCAGAGAGTGTACTAGCAGCCGTGAGCAACATGCTCGTGGCTGAATTTCGTAAGAGGCAGCAAGAACGTGTAATGGTGCTGCGCGTGATTATGCAGCGTGTTATCGCTGAGCTTCGAGAAGCCGAGGACCAGGAGGAGCTCGAGCAGCGCCGCCGGTCATTGAAGAAAGTGGTGGCAGTTGTACAACAGGCTGAGAGAAAACGGCCCAAGCGAAGTCGCAGACGCCGCCGGTGATGTCCGTGATGGCACAAGATCCCGAGCAGCGACGGCAGCACGGACCCATGCGTGACGACGAATGGTTGCAACACGGACAAGCTTATGAGACCAACGCTCCTCGCTGGCTGGAGGAAACAAGGACGCTAGCCGATATGCGGACACTGCGACGAAGTGCATTGAAAGCAGCAAAGCAGTTCCGTGCAGCACGCCGCGTACGATGACTGCAGCAGAAGCAGGAAATGCGTGAGAAGTGTGAAGCAGCAACTGCTGCAGGGCGTAGGGCTAGAGCGGCGACTAAGAAGGCACGCACGTCCTACCACTACGAAAAACACGGTGGGTACGGTGATGTGGAGCTGATCAGCGAAGGCAAGGACAAGCCGCTGCGGAAGGCCCAACTACGAGCTGCAGGGGAAGGTGAACTTACCGGTCTGCCAACGGCGCTGTTAGCAGTGTCGAAGACGCGTCTGCTCGAAGTCCGGCTGGACACCTGCGCACAATTTAGTATCGCCGGCATTGAACTACGGAAGTACGGGCGGTGTCTGACGTGTGAAGGACCAGTCGACATCGTTGAAGGTTTCGGCGGAGGGCAGCTTCGTGTAGTAGGCGTATGGCAGTTCGTGGGGACGACAGTGTACCAACAGAGGATCGCTATTAATGCACTGCTTGTGGACGGCCAGGGCAGTGATATGCTAATCGGAGAGGACTGGATGACCCAGCGTCAAGTGAAGCTGGCCTTCGGTAAGCGGGAGCTGAAATACCGCGACGACCAGAACCAGAATATCATCCTGCCGTTCACCTGCCACGGTGTCACGCCGCTGATGCAAGCACTCGGCGAGTGGCAAGCGACGGTGAGGTTGGCGAGGACGGTGAAGCTGAACACGAACACTAGGAGCATGGTGCGCATGACGGTGGATGCACCAGACGGCACCACTGGGTTGTTCTTGCCGAAACCGACTTCGAAACGACATCTACTGTTGGTGCCGACCGTGGACACAGTACGGAACGGCGTGGTGTGCGTAGCTGTACTAAGTGTTGAAGGCCGACGCGAGAAACTACCTGCGCGTGAAGTACTAGGAACGTGGGTGCCTTCCGATGTGACTATGCAGTTGTTAGAGATGAACGGGGAGCTGGAACGAACGCGCGTGGCCGAGTGGGTGAGCAAATTGAAGGCGAGCGACACCAAGCCGCTAGTCAACGAAGACGACCTTGTTATTGGTGAAATGGAACCCGCTGGCCGTGATCTAGTAGTTGCACTACTACGACAACACGCAGGCATCGTCGAAAAGAAGAAAGGGTGTCCACCGCTTGCCCAGACTGAGGTGGTTCACCATATTAATACCGGAGACGCTGCTCCGATCATGTTGCGCAGGCGTCGACACGCAGTGTCCGAGAATGCGATTATCGACAAAGCGGTCGACGAGATGCTCGAAAACGGAGTGATCGAGGAAGGCCAGGTGCATGGGGATTCCCAGTCGTGCTGGTACGGAAGAAGGACGGCAGCATCAGATTTTGCATCGACTATCGTGCGTTGAACGCGGTGACTGTGAAGGGCGTGTACCTGCTGCCGCGAGTGGACGAGACGTTGAAAGCGCTGTACGACTCACGAAGATTCACTAGCCTAGACTTACACGCTGGCTACTGGCAGCTAGCAGTGGCTCAAAAAGACAAGCCGAAGACAGCATTTACTAAGAGACATGGCCTGTTCCAGTTCTGCCGCATGCCTTTTAGATTGTGCAATGCGCCGAGCACCTTCCAGCGGCTAATGGACTGTGTGTTTCGGGGCCTGACGTGGATCTGCTGCCTTGTGTACCTAGACGATGTGATCACTATTACGAAGGGCTCAGTGGCACGACATGTAGTGGAGCTTGCGGTTGTACTCGAGCGGCTATCAGCAGCAGAACTGAGTTTAAAAGCGTCAAAGTGCTCGTTCGCGACTACAAAGATGGAATATCTAGGGAATGATCTGACCACAGAAGGAATACAGCCCACGGATCGACTCGTCAAAGCAGTAGTAGACTTTCCGCAGCCGACGGACGCTGCAGGCGTGCGAAGCTTGTAGCACTAGCGGGTTACTACCGACGCTTCCTGCCGTCATTTGGAGCTCGAATGGCACCACTGACCAAGCTGCTGAGGAAGACAACTGAGTGGGCGTGGGGCGCTGATCAAGAAGAAGCGTTTGGATGGGCTAAGACGTGGCTGGGTCGAAAGCCGGTGCTCATCTACCCAGATTACAGACTGCTATTCAAGCTGCCGACGGATGCATCGAGGACGGGGCTCGGCGCCGTGCTATCGCAGGATCAGGGCAAGGGTGACCAGCCTGTAGCCTATGCCTCT
The DNA here is from genome assembly GCA_024679135.1 of Phytophthora foliorum. Classification (NCBI taxonomy): domain Eukaryota; phylum Oomycota; class Peronosporomycetes; order Peronosporales; family Peronosporaceae; genus Phytophthora; species Phytophthora foliorum. Next base: position 5,383 of record JAHWLE010001401.1, on the reverse strand, counting down.
AAAGTGAACAGTCCTGCGGGGGCCAAGTACAGCATTTCAGAGCTCGAGTGTCTCGCAGTAGTGTGGGCAGTGCGCTTGTTCAGGCCGCACTTGTACGGGCGCAGGTTCACTATCGTGACTGATCACGTCGCACTAAAGTGGCTAATTACTACCAAGGAGCGAGCCGGTCGACTCCACCGCTGGGCTCATACGCTGCAAGAATTTGACTTTGAAGTGGTATACAGGCCTGGAAGAGAGAATCACGTGGCCGACGCGCTCTCTCGGGGTCCAGTGCCAGATGATTTGCCCAACAGCAGTGAAGTGAGGGCCGCCAGTGACGAGCAAGCCGTTTGCAAGGAGTGCGTGACGGAGGAAGAGTATACGAACGCCAGACAGTCGTTCTTGAACGCGGTGATCGACCAGTACGACCAGACTACGGATGCACACATGCAACGTAAAGTGACGCCTGCACCAGACGCAGCAGAGCAAGCAAGTGAGCGGTTGTCGATGGCCATGATGGCCACGGTGATTGCGGAGCAGAGCAGTGCGGTGAAGCGGTCGGCGGCAGCAACCATAGCAGCCATGACGTGTACTGCAGCGGGTACGCCCCGTGTATCTACTTGTACGGCATTGACACCTGCAGTAGCCACGACGGTAGAATTAGAGGACGAGATCGACCGTGCCGCCAAGGACGTCGTGCGCGCCGCGGTCCTGCAACGAGTGGAGGCTGCCGAGATGGGCATAGTGCAGTTCACAGACGAAGAGGTTAAGCGCGAACAAGAGAAGTCAATGATGGTACAAACCTCGCAGAGGCAGGGCGCCTATAGAGGCCAGAAGGTGTTCGCGGATGCGAACGGTGTAGTGTGTGTGGAGGTCGACAGCGGCGAGAGCAGAACAACCTTGCCCGCAGCGTACTGGGTATTGGCCTTCAAAGAGGCCCACGACAGCATCTGGGCCGGCCACCTACGAGGACCGCCGACATATGCACGACTACAACGCCTATACTGGTGGCCTCATATACGAGAAGCTGTGCGCGATTGGGTGTCTGCCTGCGAGGACTGCGGGTCAAGGAAAGTGAGGCCCAAGGTGGTTGTTCCGCCGCTACGAAGCGTGAAGACGGGGGACGTGTGTGACCGATGGGCAATCGATGTTGCAGGGCGGCTCCCGGTGATCGTGCATGGAAACCGATACGTCATTGCGGCAGTAGAATACACGACGAGATTCGCAGTGGCTGCAGCAGTGAAGGAGCACACGGCCAAAGCTATCGCACAGTTCTTGATGAACAAGGTTGTGCTCGTGTACGGGCCGACGAGGGAGATTATGATGGACGGCACGATGGAGTTCGGGAGCAAGGCGACGGCCGAGCTGCTAGAGCTCATGCAGGTAAAGCAGTCGACGCCTGTACCATATCGACCTAATTTGCTGGGGTTAGTGGAACGCTCCCACCGCACATGGAAGGACATGATCAGCCTGTACGTCGACGAGGAGCAGACTGACAGGGACGACTTTCTACCTAGTGCGCTGTGCGCCTACAATTCGTCACAGCACGCGACGCACGGCTTCCAACCCAATGAACTGATGATGGGACGCAAGCTACGATCGCCGGCGGAATTACTACGACGAAGCAGATTAGTCTACCCACACAGCACGCTAGACGCGTATCATGAAGTCCTGCTGCAAGACTTGAGGAAGGCGAGAGAGCTGGCTGCAATCACGCTGCAGAAGGAACAAGCAAGGCAGGCCATGTACTACAACCGCAGAAACGTACGGCATCGGAGCGAGTTCCGGCCAGGGCAGCTAGTATGGATGTTTAGGCCAGCCAAAGGGCCTGGCATCACGACGTTCGACCACAGGTGGCGAGGATCGTGTCAGATTGTGGAAGCAGCTAGATATGACAATTTCTTGATCAGGATGCTCGAGTCTGGGCGGGAGTTGATCGCCCTTTGCTCGTTCTTGCTGCCTTATTATTACCCTACCAACCTGCTGGACCAAATGGCGAAGGGTATGGCGCTTGACTTGCGCGAGGAGGCGATAGTGGCTGCAGACATCGACCCAGAGGACGAAGAACCTGCGTCCTCGGACCCGCCGATAGGAAGCACGGAAGAGAATGGATCGGTACAACCGCAAGAAGAAGCAGCACAGAGAAGCGAGCGAGAGTCCGTCAGTGGTGATCAGCCATAGCAGCATCAAGTAGAGAGCGGGACGGCACCAACGACGAAGCGAACCATCAAGAAACGAAGAGCGACAGCCACGCAGGATGGCTTTCAGGGCACTGAAGGTGGACTACGAGTGCAAGGAGGCCGACGGAAGAAGACCAAGGCAACCAGAGACGACAGCGGCAGCGTGCAGCCTGACAGCATTGCCAGTAGAACCCGTGCGCGGATTCGACAAGCTCCGTGCGCCGACATTGACGACGTCGACGAGCATGGCGCCAAGAGCCACAGTCTGGTAAGGGCGTACGCTAGAGGTGAAGCGCTTGGCTCCGATCCGAGTGCAGGAGTTGAAGCTGCAGCGACTGACGCTCCCGCAGCAGATGAGAATGCAGCAGCGCGACCCGAGATCGCTGCAACACCACCAACGACGACAGCAGTGTACCAACCACCCTGTGCAGCAGCACAACGGCCAGCGAGCGCAGCAGTGCAACCTGAAGGTGCTGTAGTACAACACGAGCAGCGAATGCACGTACCTGATGAAGGCGATGAGGAGCCAAGGATTTACGTCTTTGCGGGGAAGGGGCCCGAGTGGCTCTACGCACGATCCAAAAGTTTCTTGCCAGAGGCAACTGGCACGGCAAGCTGGCGATCATTTGCAACGACGAGCACGTTCTCCAAGCGTTTAAGAACGAAAAAGCTGCCGTTGTGAGCGACTTCAACGTTGTTCCAGCCTTTCCAGTTGGTGATTCTGCGGATCATTGGTTCTCGTAACGAATTCTGCTGAAGCTGCCACACAAATCTTGTTCCCAGCACCAGAACGTTTAAAAAGCTACCGAGAAAAAGAATTGAAGTGGAACACGGTAAGCGAAGCCTCAGTCAATCGCGAATATGAGCTTCATTTTTTCACTCCAAAATCGTCTCGAGTAACCTGTGTTGAATAGAACACTAGTTGACTGTCACAAGGCAGCTTCTGCAATAGTGACCCCGCTACGACAAGTACTAGCGGAGTGATCGAGGCGGGGTCACTGCTGCAGTTTTAAAAGGAAGGCTAACATACTATAGTAAGTGTTGTGCTCGGCTATGCTGGAACACCCCGTACCGTGTCAGGTCTGTCCTGAGCTACAGGACAGGTACCCGGTGGCAATGTCCGCCGGCTGCTGCAATACAGTCTAACCTAAACACGAAATATGCGCACAGCAGTCGACTTTCACTCTCCGCTCGGCCGCTCAGGTGCGAACGTGACGCAGCGATTTGCTCTTGGTTGCTCAGGCCACTCCGTCGGGCGGGGCTAGTCTACCCGCGGGGCTTCAGATACCTCTCTTCGAGGATCCGTGTGTGCACCACATGCATTTGTAATGGTACGCAAAGTTTGGCGGAGTATCAAGTCCACCAGGCCGGCTAAAACAGCATAACATCGAAATATCGCATACAAAACTGAGCATCAGATGCAAGCAACACATCATGCAACTCAACATCATCGTACCTGTTGTATATGACCGCAGTTTCTGAGCTCCGAACGCGAAAACACAGGAAATGCTTAGCTTCGTAGCTGCGTCGAACAGTCTCAAACTCGTCCCAATTCTTGAATGTTTTCTGCGATAGCTCTGGGACAAAATTTTCGACCGATACATGGGCCTTCTTCACCTTCCCGCGGGATTCCCAAGTTTTAGTTCGACGTGTCGGCTTATGGCTCGGTTGTGGCGGAAATATCTTGGTGGTACTTGGGACCGTAGGTGTGCTGTTGGTGCGTGCCACTTTGGTAACTCTGATATCATCGTTGTCCATGCCGGCTTCGCCGTCAAGTGTCTGATTGCGCTTCTGTTTTTGAGCCGAATTCAAAGAGTGTGGCATCGCCGATGTTGCACGATCATCGCGTGTGTTGGCTACAAGTTCAAACATAACAGAAGTAAGAAAAGCAATTTAGCAACATAAGTGACAACATAAACAACAACATAAAAAGCAACATAGGACCCTGCAGAAATCTCACCAGCTGTACGGTCATCATTCAGCGCGTCGTCGTTCTCGTTGCCAGCAGCACCAGCATCTCGTGCGACGCCGTGATATTCAACCACGTGGATAAGATGAGCCCGATCAACTGCCACAGTTCTATCTTCGACATTCGTGTCCCCAGCAGCGACAGCATGAACACTATCACCTTTGCCCGCGTTTCCAGCAGCAGATGCAACTGGTACTCCTTCATCGACGTCCTCTGCGTCATCCGCACCGGCAGCGACATCTTGCACTGAGCCATCTTCGGCTTGTTGCACATCGCCCATGGTGCCAAAAGGATTTTCATCGATCATCTGACCGCCATTCACGCCGGCAGGGGGTCCCTCCGCGTCCCCGAGTTCCTCCATCTCGTCGTCCACACCATCATCTGGGTCTTCGTCGGGCAGATAATCACCGTCATTGCTGTCATCTCGAACGAAGCCGCGTGCCGCTCGAATGTAGTCGACGGGCGCACGTGCACTCAGCGAAGCACGGCGTGGTAACTCTAACAAAGAGTAGAAATACAAGGCAAACAGCGAACAAGTACGTTAGTTCAGATACCGTGCATGTTTGTACTTCATCGCCTACCTGTGGCTTCCTCAGCGACGTGCTCTTTCGTCTCCGGCTGCACCGCCTTCTTCGTCGCCTTCTTCGCCTTCTTCGCCCTCTTCCCACTAGTGCCGGACCTTTCGGGTGTGTTGGTGGGCGCTCCCTCCCTCACCATGCTCGCCATCCGCGTCACTAGCTCCTCACCGTTGACGCAAAACGAAAATGAGAGGTGAGGGGGGAATCGTACTTAATCGATCCAAAAGATCGCAAAATTTCGTGTTCAAATGTGAGCTTTCGCCGTAAGAAAAAATGGAATAAATTACCCAGCCACACAAAACACGATGTGTGTTGCTCTGAGCGAGATGTCGTCTTGTTGTATTAATGTTGTAGTAACGACACCGGTACCGATTTGGGGGGTAGTAAATTGCTTAGAGCGGAGCTACGTCGGTACAATCTTGCAGACGGAGGAGGTGCGATGGAAACAGGGTGGGCGTGAAGTGGGAGAAAAGTCATGGTGTTGATTGCTTGATGCAGAGCGCGTCGTGATGGCCACCAGCGTTATCAATAATCTCATAAAATAAAGCCCGAGCTGGCGTCCAGTATTTTTAGAGCAGGTATCGAGCAGGTATGCAAACAGGTATCGAGCAGGTATTTGTAATACCGTTTTCTATGCTGGATTTTATTTTTCTTTCTTCTGCCAGCCACTCATCCGG
>JAHWLE010001400.1:0-11749 GCA_024679135.1 Phytophthora foliorum | reverse complement strand
GTCCGTGCTGCTCTACCTGTGGCTGGAGGTGTCGGCCCAGTGGCTCACGCAGCAGTTCTGGGACCTGTGCGCCAAGGCCTTCGACGTGGCCCAGTCCAAAAAGTTCTTTGGGGTCATCACCTTGGGCTCCACGGTCGGCAGCCTGCTGGCCAGCTTCGTGGTGCTGCCGGCCGTGCAGAGTCGGCAGCTGCCCACGGAGTTCAACTTGCTCGTCTCGGCCGGCATGCTCTTCTTCATCGCCGGGGTGCTGTTGCTCTCAGCCGAGCACTTTACAGCCGGAAATCCGGCTCAAAACGCTGCGGCCGGGAAGAAGAGAGCGCAGGACAAGCACAAGGCCGGCGACGCGTCGTCCTCCGCGGCCATTATCAGCGACATTCAGGCCAGAACGTACCTCAAACACATTTGCTTCTTTGATATGCTGGCCACGGTCATGAGGGTGCTGGTGGACAATACGACGCTGACCGTGGTGTCGATGCAGCCGGAGGACGAAGTCAAGGCCTCGCTGTCGATGATAAATGGGCTCCAGAGCTTCCTCATGATCCCCATGCAACTGCTCTCGGGCCCGTTTTTCACCCATTTCGGCGTCATGTACGGCATCGCGACGCTTCCCGTGACCATTTTCTTGTTCGGAGCTTCGACCTACGTTTCGAGCGTGAGTGTGCTTTTGGAAGAAGAAAAAAATGTTTGTGACTGGTGATTTCTGACAAAAGGTTGCTTATGAACAGTCTGCTTACTCGCTGATTTTCACGCGAGCGCTCTACAATGCTGTTTCGCAGGCGATTTTCAACCCGGCAAGACAATTGCTGTGGCTGCCTTTCAACGAGAGTGAGCGAGGTCGTTTCCAGAACTTCGTTTGTGGCCCATTTCGCTCGCTGTCTCGGATTTTCGGGGCGGTTATATCCATGTTTCTGACAGCTAGCATTGTCGTTCAGTTTATCGGAACTTCTTCGTCAAGGTGGAGTATTGCGAACTACGTTCGTCATTGTGCCTGTTTCAATATTAATAAGCTAACTATTATTTAATTGCTGAATGTGCTTAGTGTGCTGATGATCGCAGCGTCAGCGGCATGGTTTATAGATGCGCTGGCAGCCAGGAAGTCATACGCATCAGAGTTCTACTCCTCGTTACGACAGGGTTATCTTGACTTGACCTCGTCTTTAGTTGATTTCACACCCGACCAGGTAAGTTTTTGCCGGCTGAGCGTCGTCTACGCTTTGGTGGCTAATTCCTTGTGCTTGGATTCCCCCAGATTATGCTGGTGAAGGAGACGTTGGTGAATGGAGAACAGAATCAAGCAAATTTCGTGCTGAGCTCACTGTCCCACGAGCATATTGGTCTTTTTTCTCAGGTCAGCTATGTCTTCACGATGACACCTCCTTCTTTTACTAACCAGTCTTTTTTTTTACTAGGAATTGCGGGCATTATTCTACAAGAAAAATCGGGATGGTATACCTCTCACACCAATGCACACTAAGCTGCGCCTGCTGAATCTTCACACAGCAGCAAAGCGAGAGTTTGTGCTTCACGCACAAGAATCGTACTTGCTTCCGGATGCGAGCACATTTCCCACTGGAATATTCAACACCATGGACCTTATGATGCTCATGAAGGACAAGTCTGTTGCAGTCCCTCGTCAATTACGTGTTGCGGCAATTTTGGCGTGCGGCTACGAGAAATTTAACATGAATGCGGACCAGTGCTCTGAAATGCTTCACAAATTGCTTCATAATGGGGAAGAAGACAAATCTGTCGTGGTGTGCGCTGCGGTGGCGCTACTGCGGCTGTCCGACTGGATGGATGAGGAGGCAAACGTTATTCTTCAGAGATTACTTCACGAGGAAAAGATTCTCGAGGCGCGTGTAGTGGGCTTGAAGATTGTCGGCAAAGAGTTACCGGAGCTGCTGGGTGATGGCTTTCTGGTTTACTTACTTCATAACTCGTCGAGTCAGATCGTTCAAGCAGCGGTTGAGTGTTGTTCAAACAGCTCTCGCAACTCTCGAATGCTTATCCCGGCCCTGATGAAGCACCTTTCGAATTCGGTTCTGCGCTCTCAAATAGTGGCGGCACTGAAGGGGTTTGATCCAACTGCGTTATGGGGACCACTTTGCCAGTACACTGAAGAAATACTGCAAGTACGAATGCAAGGACTGGTCAATCACGTCTTGGCTTCTGATCGTATTCATAACAAGAGAGAAGGGCTGGCAGGCGCGCTCAAAGTACTTGATCTCGGAGATTTCCCATTTGAAGACAAGCTGAATTTCCTTTTACACTTGATTGAGACGCTGCTAGTGGCATCTAAAGACGTGGAAGGTGATGATTTATCCAGCGAGCAGACCTCAAGTAATGTTGATGTATTGCACCATCTCTTCGGAAAAGATGTAGTCATGGAAGAACTGGTCGTTGACGCGTTGCTCTCACTGGTAAGCAACTTTCATTTACATACAGCATCTCATTCGCACATAACGCCTACTGATGAACCCTTATGTAATCTGTGTACGTAGATTGCATCGACGGACGAAAAGACAATGAACTCCTTTTCGCAGTTGATGGACCCCATTCATCATGCTCTAAGCATCAAGATTCGCGAAGCCCATGAAATGCGTCATGTTCTGGATCTCTTCTTCCGCATTTGCCCACGTACGGCAACAAACATCGAGGAAACATCCCCGTTGCTGCTACAGCATGTCGAGCATAGCTTGAAAGATACACTCCGACTTCTGCTTAAACTCCTTTCTACGGGTTTCCCGAAAGAGTTCGACGTCGCTGTTATTCTGGAAGGCTTGCAGTCTGACTTGGGACAAGTGCACTCTGCAATCCAGGTATTATTGTGTTCTCGAAATTTGTTTAACCGGTTGAAGCTAAATCCCTTGTCGTTCATAGGAGGTGCTGGAAAATCTGCTTCCCTCGGCTTACAAAGGTTTGGTATTGCCACTGCTTTTCCCGAAATTATCGACAACGAAAGCCGCTACGAAGGTTTGCCATTATATTTATGATTTCGCGATTGCATTTTTGGACTTATATTTCGTTGTACCTAGATGGCTAAGAACATTGTAGAATTATTCGGCGGAAAAGATGGCGTTGACATCCTCCTGGACGTCATGAAACACCAGGAAACGGAACTCGAGTTGTCAGCTCTCGCTCTTCAGTATTTCCTGCATATTGCTGGTGATCATGCAGAACACCTCACTGATGAAGCGAAGCTGACGTTTCAAGATGAAATCATCCCAAGCTTGCTCAGACACGAGCTAACCAAGGAGCTACTGCTTGAAACATATCACAGGTACGACCTCCTGCATGCTTGCTAGTATTTATTTCATACTTGTAGTTCGGAGCTGACTACTGTGATTGCACTCTTGCAGCCACCAGGAGGTCCTACCGTACGATTCCGCCGCGATTCTTAAGGATTGCGAACCTCCGCTTCTGTCGCGTATTGCGGTACGAATCATAATTCTCAAGGAGGGTTCGTTTGAAGCAACTAACACTAACTTGCTGCAGGTGGCGAACTGCCTTCGCGTGTCTTCATTGTTCGAGAACGTGTGCGCGATTAGTATTTTACGAGTAATATCGCATCATTTTGTCCCGATGACTGCGAAATGTGGAGAAACATTTGCAGTTGAGGGCAACATAGGTAATGTTTTTTTTGTCTTGCTGCTGTTGCTTCGATCTGAATTTTTTTTCGTGTTCGTGTGCAGCTTCAGCTATGTTCGTCGTTGCTACTGGCACCGTACAGCTTCACAAAGAACGAAGAATTCTAGCAGAGTTAGGGTTTGGAACGTGTGTAGGACAAGCCGCTCTGTTGCAGCATTCTCTCCACGCGGGAACCCACATATCCTCGGCAACTGCACTCACTGATTGCACTCTGCTCAGCATCACGCGTGAAGAGCTTGATGCGTTGATCAAAGAAACCCCACAGGTGTCTAGAGGTGTGCTCAATGCGGTGGCCGCATCCCTTCAGCTGTTGTACTTTGAGGTGAGTATTATCACTGGAGAAGTAAAACAACACGTCACCTTACTCTTTTGCTTGTTTTGCCCAGCCACTTCGTGCCATCGCTCAATCTGGTAGTCTCCCTCGCCGTGACCGAAGAGGTTCCTTGACCGCAGAGGCTGCGCATCCCGATGACGAAGTGGTCCATCCAATGCTGAAGATGACGGAGTCTCTCACGACTAACATCAAGGCGGCACTCTCCGTTGATCGTGCGGCCAAGTCATTTCTGTACAATGTTGGTCGTTCGCGGACTGCTCCTCGCTCCGTGCCATTATCGCTACCAGGGGCTAGAGGCAGGCATCGAAGCCTCAGCAACTCTCAACCAATTGGACGGAGCTTAAGCTCAGGTACCTTGGCATCGAAGGGACTGCTCACTCTCTCGGACCCCGCTGACTACACAACTTTTGAGAAGTGCATTCACTTGAAGGCATCTCACCTAATGAGAAACCTCGACGACGACAAGGTATCGTTGGTGGCGCAGTTATCGCGGGTTGTGGTGCTCAGCCATGGAGATGTGCTCTTCTGCGCCGGCACCAAAGTGGAGTGTGTGTACGTTATCATCGATGGCACGATGGATATCGCAAACTCCGAAGGTGATGCGGATGCAGATTCTGCACCTGCTTCCTTGATCAAGCTCCACGACGGCGATTGCTTTGGAGAAGAGGTATGAGTTACATGTTTTGATTCGTGGTTAGTCGCACGTTCTAACTTGTTTGATGTTTGTTCTAGTCGTTTGTTCTCAACACAACTACTCACGGCGTAGCGTCAGCGGTTGGCCGATGCACGCTTTTCGAGATCACGACCAAGGAACTTATCGACCTGAGTGAACTACACCACGACATCATGCATGTGCTCTTGGCGTGGCTGTCGCAAACGTTGGCCGAGTCAACGAAGACGATGATTGCTCCTCTCCTTTCTCCGACTACTCCCAGTGCCCCCGCTGTGTTTTGGGAAGATGAAGAAGAGAGTTTCGAGTTGAGGAACCGGTCAGGCAAATCGAGAGCGGAGACGGATTAGCGACGGAAGAACACGAAAAAAAAAAAAGAAAACGATTAGAGCGTCTCGATCCGCATGAAATTCTATCGAATATCACCTTTCTCGTAAAAAGAGTTGTAGAAATACGCTTTTGGATTCGTCCCAAGTTCTCATGTGCTCGTCCCAATTACTGGCGTGACACTTGTCTTGCTGAAGGAAATTTTGCGATGGCGAACTTGTGCACTACTTGTCTAACCATGGAGCGCCTACCCTCGTCGGAGAATCGAAACAACCAAGATAATGTGACCGAAACAGAAGCTCAAAGTAAGGAGGAAAGTGATCTCAACAGTATTGATCAGCGCTCGCGTAAGAAGCAAAAGATGGAGTCTGGTGACTACCAGGCCCATATTGATAAGCTGCAACAGGAGATTGCTCAAGTGAAGAAGAGATTGAATTCCCCGCAACATAGTTTATCAAGTTCTGCTTGGGAGCTTGAAAAAAACTGTATCGAGACCAAGCAGATTGCAGCAACTATGAGACGCAAACTGGCCGAGCATTCCCACTGGTTGCAGCGAGTTAGCAGCTTGATTGAGACGGCGCCGCTTATTGACTATGCTGTACAACCGGGTGACGAACACAAGTCTGAAGACAACGATCCACAAGCAGGCTTGGATGAGTGGCGAGTGGAAGCGAAGGTTCAATCGCATCCTAGGTTGATATTGGACGAGCGCATGCGTGCAGCAGTGGCTGCTTCCCAAGAAAATGCGGCCAGGCTCCTGCATGACGCAACTCAGGGTGATCCATCCTTCCGCTTGTCGATGGAATTCAAGTCGTACGGGTGGAAAATCGCAGCGGGAATTGTCCTGAACGATAACGTAGGGTTCAGCTGTCATCGAGTGCTTCCCGCTGGATTGAGTAACAAGGCGAAAGAAGTCGCGATGACGTTATGGAACTCTGTCGAGAGCGATGAAATTTTCCGTACGTTTGTGCCGCTTGTACAGGACTCGATAATCACACATCAGGAAGCAGAGTGCTCTCTTTCGTGCCGCGTTCTGCAGCTTTCACAGGAAACGAGTCAGCAGGCTGTTGCAACTGTCGAGTCGATTAGCTCGAGTCGTGATGACGAAGGAGTAGAAAAATCGTGGCAGATCTCGATGGAGGCTGTACATGACCACTATTTGTGCACGTACGCTGCGGACGCATCGGGCGACTCGGTCATTCAAAACACTGCTCCGCCTGTCAAGCTTGATCTCGGACTTCAAATGAGCAAACTCAACATGCACAACAAATTCGTGATGGGAGCGCGGGTGACCAAGACGAACGAGAGTGTAGACATCCTGATCGCAGGCTCCGCACGCTTTGACCTTCCATGTTATCGCGACCCAGCGTTCGACTTGCTCCACCACTTTGTGTCGCACATGCCAGTGTATGAGGACCTACATCTTACACCACTCGGCGAAGGTAATCATGACAAACCAGTAGCAGAAGCTCTGTGAGTGAATACATGGCGTTTTCTCTCGCAACTACTACGTATTTTAATTTTCTTAAAGTACAACAACCAGCAAGAAACCCACCTCGGGAGCACCCATCGCATGAAATTGCACAGAGCTGACTTGACCTTCTTCACTTTCTTTGCTATCTCAACTAATACTGCAGCTACTTGCACTACCCGAAGCCGAGAGCTTGGATTGTTGTAGTAGTTCTTCCACCTGCGCCTTATCGTTTGCAGTCTCCTCCTCAGTGGTAGCTCCACTACAGTTTGCATCCAACGGCAGAGGCGGAAAGAGTTGCTCGATCGACAATTGAGCGGTGTCCCGTCGACGATAAAATAGTATGTACGCCATCGAGGATACAACCTCTTTCTCGTCGATGTCTTTGCATTGATGATCGTTGAAGCACTTCCACTTGCCATCATGATCACTCAGCACGTACGCGAAGTAGTGTCCTCCCCCCAGCGCACCCACATGGTTCACAACAGCATACAAGTCGTAAAGAAATCCATCATCACCGCGAACAGCAGCCGTCGCTGAAGCAGGTGCATCTAGCACCGATGATGATCCTCGGCGAGGGGTTCCTGGTCTTGCTTGCTTTGGACTACCACTAACTGGCGATGAATCAGAGCAGTCATTCGTCGCCTTTGTCTTGAGTTTACCACCCAAAAACAGCCAGTACTCTAGTCCAGATAACCGACCACGGGGCTCACGCTTCCGAGCTACAAAGTCGTCAAACTGCAGACCTCTCAGTGGAAAGTCGACAAGGTGGTGCAATTTGCGTCGCGATACTTGCGTAAAACAGAAACGTTTAAGATGAATCACAAGCAGCGGGGGTAGTCGCCATAAATCCATCTTTTTCGTAGCAGGGCGCAACGTCTTGCAGTGCCCACAAAAAGCTTCTGGAATTGTTTCCTTGGCCGTGAACATCTCCATGCAGTGGGCCAAGTTAAGAGGTTGGTTGTCCTGTCGCTGATGTTGCTGCACAGAAGCATCGAAGTCCAATTTACTTGCCTGAATTGGGTCATACTCCTCTTTGAGTGTACGAATATCCCAATCAATCGCCACCGTTTCCTCCGCCGATAGGGCGATTGCTGTTTGAGCAGACGGCATCAGTACGCAGCCCAAACATCCATCGAGCCACTCACACCGAGAGCATCCAATTCCATGTGACGTGACAAGCCTTAAACAAAATCCAAACTTTGTCAGAGGGAGGTGCTCTCCGAGGGCAAGTGACGATGTATCCGTCCGAACTCGTTTACGACCCTGCGTCTTAGCATCCATGCCAGACGGCGGTGGAGGCTCCTGCCAGTTAAAAATGCGGCGTAATCGGGTCCAGACGAGCATGTATAGGTTGTAGGCCGTCGTAACGCGCAACGATACACAAATGACCAATGGCGCGCCAAACAATCGCGTGATGTGAGCGTTTGTAAAGCCGTCTGTCGACCGCTCCACTCGCCGGTGAACAAGGAATATGAAGGCACTGCTCTGACGACGCTCGATCACTTTTGATAACGGGATATGATACCTCCGAACGCCCGAGGGGTACGCCACGTTAACTGTGCCAGAGTTGGTACTGCTCCCAATAACGCGCGCAGCCACCATATCCTTGGTTTTGTCGATACGAACGTAAACAGACGCCCCCAGTGGTAGTAGTTCGTCTTCATCATCTTGTTCACTGCCATCATTCTCCTCAGAAGGACTAGAAGATTGCTGTTGCCTGATAGCATTTCCATTTTCCTTGTAAGCGGAAGCAGCTTCGGTAGCAGGGACACCGTTCGCCTTATCTGGGGCATCCACCGCCGGCACCGTTAGTTCAGTTTCACTTACTGTGTCAACAGCATGCCCTGCCTGCGCGGTGACTGCTGCTACCGATTCGATAGAGGCTTGTGTCGTAGGCTCAGCTGATTGTTGAGATGTGATTCGAGGAGGCAGCAAGTCCTCCTCGTGATCGAGCTGAAACGCGGTCAGCTGATCTTTTTCGTGAATCTGGCTGAGTAATAACTTATCATCCAGGAGCATTTCCACAGTGTGCAAACTGGAGATCCGAGCTATGACCACTTTCGTCCAGTCATCTTCAATCGTGGCCTCGCCGGAGCTGTTAACTTCTTCCTCGAGTGCGTCAGGATCCGCATTCTCCTTCTCAGCCTTATTCAAAAATGCCGCCACCTGCTCTTTCATTTGCTGGATCGTATCGCCATTTTGTACTCGAACCGAAAAGCGCAACGGCACACGATCAGTGCGAAAAATAACTGTCAGCACGATCGATCGCGAGTTACTTTCGGGTAGTGACAACTGCAAAAAGGTAAACGGCTCGAATCGCGCTGACTCGTATCGACAGACGGAACACTCCAGCAAGCTCTTGTACTGACCGGTAAACAGTGCGACAATCATTGAATACTCGCGTTTCTGGTGATTTTGCCACCACTCTTCTGCTACCAGAGCATCGGGTCGACCATCACTATCAGGTTGCTCGGTGTACGGTTTCTTCACAACGCGGTTCAGATCTTCACTGAGACTGCTTAGCAAACATGATAGCAGCTCCTGTGCGTCGTGCTGATCAGATCCAGCAAACTGCGGACTACATTTCGCCAGCACCTTCTTGAATTCATTTGGCGCAAAACGTTTGCGATCAGAAGTCCATAGAACTCGGAGCAATTCACCAAATGCTGCCGTCAGTTTTCCGTTCGTGCCATCACGATTGCGTAGGTTAATATCCTTCAGATATGCCTCGTTTTTGAAGTATTCAACGAGTAGCCGCGTGTGGCTTAAACACTGCAGCGCACTGCTCATATAGCACGTATTGCCAAGATTGTCCAATCCCACCAATCCCGGTCCTTTAAACGCGTCCTTAGAAAAACGTTTTTTCACGACGGGAGATGCAAGCACAGGATCAACCTCTATTGTCGGAGAACCAGCCTCACTTCCAGATCCTGTAAGATCCAGCAACACGTAGCAAGTCAATATCGCACCACTTTTGACAGGCACCTGCATCGATACCACTACACGTACCACGTTGGGTCAAAGCTTCACCAAGGTTGCCTCTGGAACAAATGTCAGATGTTCGTAACGACGGGCGATGTTCGCGCTGCCGCTTACGCGATACACCATCAGCTGTATCACTTTCTCTCACTCGACCATTCCCCTGTATCGGTTGACGGACACCGCTATCAGAGGGAGAAGAGGTGATTGTATCATCCGTCTGAGAGAGTGGCCACGATCCGTCATCGTCTTGAACTTCGAGCAAGAACACGCTGTCTTGTGTCAACTTCTTCAGCTCAAGCGGGTACTCGTCGCGCAGGCGAATTTTGTGATCTGGGGTTTTCTCGTTGAAGTACCACAATCGTGCTTTATCGATCAGTTTCATCAAAAGCAGCGCACGACAAGTAGCCTCAAGAAGGCTAGCTGAAGTACTCAATTCGCTCAGCAATACCTCTTCCCCTGATCGAATCACGCTGCCGTTGGCAGGGTCAACACGCGCGATGCGTAATACTAGTGGAAACAGCTCAACTTGAAGTGCTGGCTCTGCCTTTGTGGGAACTTCGATGATAGACCGCACTAAGTCGGGCCCGCCATTGTACCACGAAAACAAAACTGTGTAGACTGATGATGGAATTATCTACAAGCACGAGTGAAACTTCAGAATAACGTAATGCAGCAACAATCACACCAGACCTCAACAACTTACATAAAAATCGCGGGCCAACACCAGTTTCTGTTTTAGTCGTCGACAGCCACTTTGCATGAGAAGGCTCCAATTAGCAATTGGCCCGGGTCGAGGAGAACGATTACCAGAAGATTCCCCGCCGAAACTAGAGGCACGTGATGCAATATTACCACGAATATTTCGGGCTGCTTCCACAACCGTATTCGGAGGAATCTGCGGCACGGGCAGTGATCCATAGGGGCTTCCGTTCTTAGGGTTCATACCAACATAGTCACACCATTTTCGCCACCATTCTGCCCCGACCAAGTTCCAACTCTGGCAATGCAACACAGTAACAAATCGACATAGCACACATCTGCGTGGGTCAACTAGCAATAACACCACCTTGCTCAAGAACCGAAAGAACGTACTTGGCCAATACCAAAGACTCGAGTGGCTTCCTGCCAATGCCACTCCACTATCCGCTTTTCGAGGTAGGCTGATTCCGGTTTGAGACCAAATAGGATGCATGCTGCAAACGCCAATTGGTGGAGCAACTGACGCACGGCGACTGCTCCGGTCGCCCATCTAGCAAAGGCTTCTTTGTCCCAACCTGCTTCTGCAGTCTGTGTCGCTGAAATCTACATCCAGAAGAGCAATCCTGTACGTCAGTACACGATACGAACGAGGCCACAACGTTTCCTGCTTGTGGCATAGCAGAGCAACGACATCACCTCTTCAACTTGTCGCTCCTCTTCGTGTTCCACATCAATATTAGGGTCGCTTGCGTCACAGTTGACACCAACGTGAATGATCTCCTTCATCGCCCCAAAGTCCACCCTCACGGTCGTACTTCGATCACTATAAATGTGAAAGAGATGGCGCATCTTCTCATCTTGTGAGCTTCCCCGGCAGAAGTCCGACAAAAACTGGCAGAACTCTTCAAACAGCACGAGCTCGGGCATCGCCGTGCAGGCACAGAACCTCTCCAGCAACTCCGCCGGAAACAGCCCCTTGTCACCTAGCACGTCAACAAACTGGCTGCTCGGTATCCTGGTGCTCGCTCCTCCTTTCGGGTCGAACATTTTCTGGAACTGCCTTTCCAGCGCCGTGACCTCCGTCAACGAGAACAACGTGGCCTGCGCAATGCGCCGTCTGATCGCAACGGGGTTGTACGTCTTCTCCAGAGCTAAAATCTGCGGGTCGTCCTCCATGCCGATCTTGGCCGCGAGCACGGCCAGCCACTTGACCAGCAGCGCGTCCCCTCGCTCATCTTTCTCCTGGACAATCTGCTGGAACTCGTGCAGATCCAGCGCGGTCCTGCTGCCAAAGACCCTGTTCAGGAACGCGACGGTGGCGGCGCTCCGGGCGCGCTTGCGGCCGTAGATGACGTCCATGAACCTGTCCAGCACCTCCCTCGAGACCTCCCCGGCCCCGTCCAGGTCGTAGATGATGAAGAGCAGCTGCACCTGCTCCTCGAACGTGCCGTGCTTGAGCCAGGCCAGGCCGCTGAGCACGTTCAGCAGGCTCAGCTCGCCCGAGTGGTCCGTGTCCAGCACCTCGAACAGGCGGTCGGACAGCGAGTGCGGAATCACCGTGAAGGCGCCCAGCACCTTGTTGCGGAACTGTTTCTTGCCCAATAGAGGCCCGTTG
>JAHWLE010001399.1:0-11749 GCA_024679135.1 Phytophthora foliorum | reverse complement strand
CTGAGCGCCGGCTGCGTGCTGGCTCTCGGCCCGGAGCGCTGGTCCTTCGTGGGCTCGTCGCTCGTGTCCACGCTGGGCTCCGTGTGGCTCTACATGGAGCCCGTGCAGAACTACCAGCGCCGGTTCGGCATCCTCATGGCCATCTCGGCGGCCATGGGCCTCAGCGTCTCCACGCTCGTGGCCGTGGCAATCCAAGTGGACCCCAGCATCCTCGTGTCGGCCCTGTAAGGAGCTATAGCTACCGGTAGTTGTCTACCGAATACTGACTTGTGCTTTGTATATGCTGACAGGCTGCTGACGACACTGGTGTTCCTGTGCTTCACGGGAAGCGCGCTGTTCGGTGCGTGGAGCTGCCCCAGTTGCTGCTGGTTGTTGAGGGGAAAGCACTGATGTTATGTGTCTGGTGCGGCAGCTACGCGTCGCACGTACCTGTACCTGGGCGGTATCCTGAGCTCGGCACTGTCGGTCATGTTTCTGACGTCCGTCCTGAACATCTTCGCCCACTCATCGTACCTGTTCAACCTGAACCTCGTACGAGTCACGGCAATTGGAGAAATGCACACGAAGAGCTGACTAACCGGGCCTGTTGCTTGTCGTTGTTTTCAGTATGGTGGACTCTTCATGTTCTGCGGCTACGTGGTGTTCGACACGCAGATGATCATCGAGAAGGCCAGCATGGGCGATAAGGACGTGCTCAAGCACACGCTCGACCTGTTCATGGGTGCGTGCTCTCCTTTCCTCGTTGCACGATACGATTGCTAACACTACTGCGTTGCTACTGTGTTGCAGACCTCATGTCCATTTTCGTGCGCATTCTCATCGCGCTGCTCAAGAACAACAAAGGCGGCAAGCCTCGCGAGAGCCGTCGTGACTAGGCTGCTACAAGCTACCCTCACCAGCTCTTCCCCCCGCAACTTGTCACCTTCATCCACAGCTTCTAGCATGCATTCCTAGCGTTTTGACCCTTAATAAGAGCCCCCATTCAATTTCAGTTTTGCTACGTCATCATGGTCATGTGATAGTGCAGGTTTCTCATGCTGTTCAACAGGTGCAGAACATTCTCGATTTAAGTATGTCGCTGTTTTCGACCAATCGGCTAGCTTCAAGTGTCGATATCTTCAGGGGGAGGATTTCCTGCCCCATTTCCGCGGAAGAACAGTCACAAGCAAGAGCCTCACGGTGCGTCCTCTTCTCCACGGCGCTGCTTGGCGTCAGCAGCGTGTCTGGAACCCCAGATCAGCTCGCCGCCTCCTCCTCGTCGTTGTCGCCGCCCCAAACCCGCTGCGAATGCGTGAAGCGCGCTGGAAGTGAAGGGAGACAACAGAGAAGGAGGAGTGCAGCAGCAGAATCTAGGGGCTCGCAACGGAAAATGACGCAGGAAATTTAACGGTTATTTTTCATTGTGTCCCAGGAGCCTCGCTTGCTTTTGATTCGGTACCCGGCGGAGACCAGACAACAGCAGAAAACGTCAAGCATGGGTGACAAGTACGTCACTTGTGATAGAGTTGAGTCCCTGTGTAGCCATTGACCTTCCTGTGTGTGTGCTGCAGGAAGGAGGAGTTCAAGGCCGGCATCATGGACCGCAAGCGGTCGCCCAACCGCCTGGTGGTGGACGAGGCCACGAACGACGACAACTCGGTGATCGCGCTGAGCATGGCCAAGATGGAGGAGCTGCAGCTGTTCCGCGGCGACACGGTGCTCATCAAGGGCAAGAAGGGCCACGACACGGTCTGCGTCGTCCTCCAGGACGAGACGGTGGACGACAACAACGTCCGCATGAACAAGGTGGTGCGCAAGAACCTGCGCGTGCGGCTGGGCGACGTCGTGGCCATCAACACGTGCGGAGACGTGCCCTACGGGAAGCGCATCCACGTGCTGCCCATCGACGACACGATCGAGGGCGTGACCGGCAACCTGTTCGACGTGTACCTGAAGCCGTACTTCGTGGAGGCCTACCGCCCCGTCAAGAAGGGCGACCTGTTCCTGGTGCGTCAAGCCATGCACCCCGTGGAGTTTAAGGTCGTGGAGACCGAGCCCGCCCCGTACTGTATTGTGGCGCCCGACACGATCATCCACTGCGAGGGTGAGCCAGTCCGTCGCGAGGACGAGGAGAAGATGGACGAGGTCGGCTACGACGACATCGGTGGATGCCGTCGCCAGATGGCGCAGATCCGTGAAATGATCGAGCTGCCGCTGCGTCACCCGCAGTTGTTCAAGACGCTGGGAGTTAAACCCCCTCGTGGTGTGCTGCTGTACGGCCCGCCAGGGTCGGGTAAGACGCTGATTGCTCGTGCTGTGGCTAACGAGACGGGTGCCTTCTTCTTCTTGATCAACGGTCCCGAGATCATGTCAAAGATGGCAGGCGAGTCCGAGAGCAACCTGCGTAAGGCCTTCGAGGAGGCCGAGAAAAACGCTCCTGCTATCATCTTCATTGATGAGATTGATTCGATTGCGCCTAAGCGTGAAAAGACGAACGGTGAAGTGGAGCGTCGTATTGTCTCGCAGCTGCTTACGTTGATGGACGGCCTGAAGCAGCGCGCCAGCGTAGTGGTGATCGGTGCTACCAACCGCCCCAACAGCATGGACCCCGCTCTTCGTCGTTTTGGCCGTTTCGACCGCGAAATTGATATTGGTGTGCCTGACGAGAATGGCCGTCTGGAGATCTTCCGGATCCACACGCGCAACATGAAACTTGACGACGATGTCGACCCAGAGCTTATTGCGCGCGACACGCAGGGTTTCGTGGGTGCCGATATGGCTGCCCTGTGCACGGAGGCCGCTCTGCAGTGTATCCGTGAGAAGATGGACGTGATTGACATTGAGGATGAGACGATTGACGCTGAAATCCTGGACGCTATGGCTGTTACGCAGGCGCACTTCAAGTACGCCCTGGGTGTGTCAAACCCGTCCTCGCTGCGCGAGACCACGGTGGAGGTGCCTACGGTCACGTGGAAGGACATTGGCGGTCTGGAGGGTGTCAAGCGCGAGCTCCTGGAGCTGGTGCAGTACCCCGTTGAGCACCCGGAGAAGTTCGAGAAGTACGGCCTCAGCCCGTCCAAGGGTGTTCTCTTCTACGGCCCCCCTGGTTGCGGTAAGACGCTGCTGGCTAAGGCCGTGGCCAACGAGTGCCAGGCAAACTTCATCTCCATTAAGGGCCCTGAGTTGCTGACGATGTGGTTTGGTGAGTCTGAGGCTAACGTACGCGAGGTGTTCGACAAGGCCCGTGGCGCTGCTCCCTGCGTGCTGTTCTTCGATGAGCTGGACTCCATTGCTCAGCAGCGTGGCAGCAGCTCGGGCGACGCTGGCGGCGCTGGTGACCGTGTTATGAACCAGTTGCTGACGGAGATGGATGGTATGGGTGCCAAGAAGAACGTGTTCATCATTGGTGCTACGAACCGTCCCGACATTATCGACCCGGCGCTGATGCGTCCTGGCCGTCTGGACCAGCTGATTTTCATCCCCATGCCTGACTTCGAGTCGCGTCTGAGCATCCTGCGTTCTGTACTGCGCAAGAGTCCTGTGTCGAAGGAGGTGGACCTAAATTTCCTGGCTCAGCAGACGGACAAGTTCTCGGGTGCCGATCTCACGGAGATCTGCCAGCGTGCCGCCAAGCTGGCTATCCGCGAGAGCATCGCGCGTGACATGGAACGTGACCGCCTCCGTGCTGAGGCCGGGGACGAGATGGAAGATATCGAAGAGGAGGACCCTGTGCCAGAGATTACGCCGCGCCACTTCGAGGAGGCCGTGCGCAACGCGCGTCGCTCTGTCAGCGACCGCGACCTGGCGCAGTACTCGACTTTCGCACAGACGCTGCAGCAGGCACGTTCGCACGTGACTGCGGGCGGAACCTCCCTGGCGAACTTTTCATTCCCGGGCCGCAACGTCAACGCTGGCGCTGCTGGTGGCGCTGCCGAAGCCGCTGCCGACGAGGACGAGGAGGACCTCTACAGCTAAGCGATATGGTCTTGGAGTGGCGCGAGCGGCACGAACCGACCAAGCAGTTAGGAGAGTCGTCGAGTACAGCCGAGTGAGGAGGTTCGAGAGAGCGCGAGCGCACGGGAGACGAATCCTTTCTAATACACTATTGCCCATGCTTGTTTGTGGTTCCTGCAGCAAGTTGAAGACCATCACTCTTGAAGTACCCGTCAGTCGTACTTAGAACGATAGATACAATACCTCCATGTTTCCTGGCATCACTACAACTGGCGACATCGGGGAGAAAAACCGATCGCAGGTCGTGGCGCTCCCGGAAGAAGGCTCTTTACGCGACTCATAGCGCGTCTCGTGGGCCCGCCGACCCCGCATCTTGTAGAGGAAAGTCCCCGCTCCCCAGTCGTGTGTCGCTCGCCCCGATCCGGCCAGCATGGGCAACGCCGCGCCGCGCGCGCAGCCGCAGAGCGTGCTGGATAGCGCGTCGCAGTACCGAACCTTCCTTATGGACTACACGCCGCGCTCCATGGACATGATGTTCGGCAGTCTCATCGGCGACGGCAAGTTCCTCAAGTCCATCTCGTGCAAGTGCGACGAAGGCCACCTGGTGGTCAAAATCTACCGCAAATACGACGAGCGCGAGTCGCTCACAAGCGCCGAAGTGGCGCTGCGCCGACTGGCGCTCGCCTTCTCCGTGGAGCAGCAGCCCAACGTGATCCCGTACGCGGACTTCCAGCTCTCGAACAAGTACAACGTGGCCTTCATGGTGCGCCAGTACTTTGCGTCGAACCTGTACGACCGCATCTGCTCGCGGCCGTTCCTCACGGCGGTGGAGAAGAAGTGGATCGCCTTCCAGATCCTCCGCGCGCTCGAGCAGAGCCACGCCAAGGGCATCTGCCACGGAGACATCAAGCAGGAGAACGTCATGGTCACGAGCTGGAACTGGGTCTTCCTCACGGACTTTGCGCCCTTCAAGCCCACGTACATCCCGGAAGACGACCCGGCCGACTACAATTACTACTTTTGTGCTATTGACGCCACACGGCGTGGGTGCAGTGTGGCGCCCGAGAGGTTCTACGGGAAAGGGTCGGTCTCGACCACCAGTGCTGCCGGTGGCACGCCCGGGAGTGTTGGCTCGCACTCGATGAAGACGCCGGACGCTGCCATCATGCTCTCGAAAATGGCAGACAGTGAAGTTACGGTGGAGGAAGTGGACAAGCAGATCCTGGCCATGGGCATGGGCAGCGGAGCCATGTCGGGGGGAATCCCCATGCACACGCCCCCGTCGACAACCTCGAACGGCAGCGCGCCGTCGTCGTACTCACGCTCGCGTCGCGAAGGCAGTTTGCTGGAGTCGATGGATATTTTCTCGGCTGGCTGTGTTATTGCGGAGCTGTTCTTGGGTGGGAAGCCGCTTTTTGACTTGCCCTCACTGCTCAAGTACCGCACAGGAGATTCAGAAGCACTGCGGCAACAACTGAGAAAGGTTGGTGACCCGCGGCTTGAAGAGCTGCTGCTGCACATGCTGCAGCTAGACCCGAACGCTCGGTTGTCGGCAAGTGCCTATCTTGCCAAGTACACCAGTCCGAGCGGCTTGTTCCCCACGTATTTTGACAACTTCCTCTTCCGATTTCTGGTGCTGGTGCTCAGTCGTGGCGGAAAAGTGCCTGATGCACGTATTCGTCTTGTATGCAAGTATTACGGGCGATTGGTGCGTGAGGTGGCTGGGGTCGAAGACCCGGAAGGCGAAGAATTTTTTAAGTTGCGTCTAAAAGAAGGCTACGGTTCGGATCGACTTGCAACAGCCACTGGAGGCGACCAACAAACACACGTAGCGCAGCGTGTGCTGGAGGAGCTCGATCAGAAGATTCCTACCAAGCATGATAAACAGAAGGCCGAACGGGATAATGCTGCCCTCACCAAGTTGCAAAAACTCAAGGAGAAGGAGAATAACATCCGCGGCCTTAAAAACAACACGCTGAAAAAGAAGATCGAAAAGCTTCATGATCAATACAACGCGCTGACGCAGAAGAAGAAAAGTTCGCTATTGCTAGACTACGCGCGTGAGCCGTCGACCGGTCGGTTGGATGAAGAAACAGGTTCGGATGATGCTACAGATGAAGACGGTTTGGGCAAGGGCAACTCTGATCCAGCGAAAGAAAACATGCCGACGCCTCCACCCCACTCAAGCAAGACGCGGCGGATGAAGCCGCCTACATACCCTGGCAGCGAGCCGTGGTCACAGGATCGAAACGGCATTGTCATCATCCTATCACTAATTTGTTCAAGTCTGCGGCATGTACAAGTACCAGAGTCAAAGGTCACGGCACTGTACCTGATCCGTGCTCTGGGCCAGTTCACGAGTGACGAGGCACGGCTGCAGCGTCTGATTCCGTACCTGCTCGAAGTCATCGATGACCCAAGTGCTACCGTCCGCGCCTTGGCTCTTCGTACGATTACTTACCTGCTATCTCTGGTGGAATCCTTTCCGCTTGCCGATGCGTCGGTGTTCCCGCAGTATGTATTGCCAGCTATGGTGCCGTTCCAATCCGATCCGGATGAGTTGGTGCGTATTACATTTGCCGAGTGTTTGCCGCAGTTAGCGGAAACTAGTCGCCGTTTTCTGGAAATTGCGCACGCTATGAAGCAAAAGACATTGTCATCTTCGTCATCAGCCTCATCCTTGTCAACTATGTCTACCCGTGGCAATGACTCATCTGCCCCCAGCACGATGTACATGGCGGCGAGTAGCTTCGATAAGGAGCTGAGTGTGCTCCACAAGATGATATCACGCTTTGTGATCCAGCTCACAACACCCGACCAAAAGGCTTCATCGTCTCTTGTCAAGCGCGCGCTACTCGTCGACATCACAAGGCTATGCGTATTCTTTGGCCGTGAACGCACACTAGATGTGGTTCTCCCACAGCTTATTACGTTCTTGAATGATCCAGACTGGGAGCTGCGTGGAGCATTCTTCGACTACATTGTTGGCGTGTGCTCGTTTGTGGGTTGCGTGGCTGTCGAGCACAATATCCTACCGTGCATCGAGCAGGCTTTGTTCGATGTGCAGGAGATTGTTATCACCAAGGCCGTGGAGTGTCTTACGGGACTGTGTCAGCTTGGACTTTTCAAAAAGAAAATCAGCACCCTCGTCGAAAAGGCTCGGATGACGTGCTCGTTGCTGTTGCATCCGAGCTGGTGGATTCGTGACGCTGTGCTGAAACTCATGGGTGAGATTGCGCTGCAATTGCGAAGTGTTGATGCCAACGTCTTCTTGAGTCCTCTTCTTCGGCCGTTTCTGCGCAAGACGATGGTATTTTTGCCAGATGAAGAGGTTTGTGATGTTACACGTCGACTTCGCGACTGCTGTCGGCTACATGTATCACGTGAGACGTTCGACCGCGCGCTTTTGGCGTCCTCATCGTCGTTTGGGCTTAATGAAGTCATTGCCGAGATGGAAAGATCTGTTTCACAGGCACCTGACGATAGTGATGACGATATGGCCCCAGCTGCACCTTTATCAGCGATGACGACTACTTCGCGAGAGTCACTAGAAGAACCAATCAGCAATATGTCACAGTCTCGAAGGAACAGGGATCCTCTGCTGAGTACCGACTCACTGGATGGATATAGCATGTCCCGACAGCAATCATCTGGTACAGCTGTTGCATCGTCCGCAGCGGTAACGGCAGAAAAGATATCGAATAGCGTGGAGGATGGCGTATCTTCAATCTACGAACAGCGCAAGAATGAGATCCAGTCACTAAAGCTCATGCAGCAATACGTGTCGATTGCCTCCATGCAGATGCGTAGCAAGTTGGAAATGGCCAAAACTGAACAAGCTGCGCGTATGCAGGGACCTTCGAAGAGCGACCGCGCTGGTTCGCCGCACAGTTCGGTGGCAAATGCAGCTGTGGCTGTTGGAAGTGGTGCTGCTGGTGCGAATAGCAACCCGTTTGCACGCAAGCTTTCACGCTCGCACCTCCGTGTACTTTTCGTTCCGGATATGCGCTTCGCCCTCTCGACTGCACATCCTCTGAAGGCCAGCAATTTCGGAATTCCTTCGTCTTCGGCGGCGGCCAGCAGCACTACATCGACCTCGGCAACTTCGACGTCTACTGCTCTGGTAACAAAAACTCGTTCTCATGGACCTAGCAGCTTGCCGTCTCATCGCGGAGGGCCTACAACTTCAATTTCTTCGAACGGTGGGTCGGTGACGGGGGCTCCTTCTTTGGAGAGCCTTTCACTATCGCATGTGGGGAAAATGTACAGTCTTGTCGAGCCCAGCACTCCCATTTCTGCTTCGCCAATCACAGTCACGGGCCCATCGTCTGTTATTCCTCCTGGTTCAGTATCATCTGCACTTGACGACTCCGGACTGGGCCAAATGGATTCTAATCACTTCGCGCCGACTAGTGGAGGTGTTATGGTGAGTATGCTGAATATGAACATGCGCGATATGTATGGCGGTGACGGTATGAGCAGCTTGCTGGATCCACACCACCATCCAGTTCATGCGTCGCCTGTATCACCTCCTCGACAAAGGATGATTAAGAAAGCGCACACAACCTACCATCACTACTTTGCTTTCAAGGAGTCCGCGATGGACCCGGCTCTCGGAAACCCTCGTAAATTGCTGGCTCGGTTGAACGCGCTTGGAATTCCTCCGTTACCACCTGATCTTGGTGCGCTGCGACTTACTGATGGTTCATCATACTCAATTTACAGCCATGTGCCGAGCCCCTACTGTTTAGTTGGCGGTGGTTTCGGCATTACTGGGAGCTCGGGCGCGGGAGGTAGTGGAGCACCAGGCAGTGAGAGAGGAGGTACAAGTGTTTCAAGTGTCACGTCGTCTCCGATTCAGGTTGGAAGCAGTACGTATCCTCCAAGCGGCGGCGCAGCATTTAACGTAGCGGCGGCAGCAGCTACAGCAATCAACGGACACGGTGGCGTAACTCCAGGAAGCTTTGGAAGTTCTTCCGGCAGCACAGCACCCGGAAGTAGCTCAAGTAGTGTTAACGGGGTCGGCAGTGCCGGTGGATACCCTAGCTCGTCCTATCGCAACTGGCAGCCGCGCAAGAACGTTCTGGTGGCTGAGTTGGCTGAGCACTCGGGTGCTGTGACTCGTGTCAATGCTGCCCAAGATTACAGCTTTTTGTCATCCGCCTCTAACGATGGCACGGTGAAGATTTGGTCTGTGCGGTCTTTGCAGCACAGCGTAAATCAAGGATCGCGGTGCACGTATGATGGTCAGGGTGGAGTGATCACCGATATGAAGGTACTTACCAATAGCCACTCAGTTGCCTCGGCCTCTAGCGATGGCACGGTGCATGTTTTCCGTGTGGACAAGGTGAATTCCGTGGGCGGAAACGTCCAGGCGTCTGGTCTCAAAGAGCTGCGTGCAAGTAACAGCGCTGTCATGGCAATCGACTACCTGAACAACGTTACGGAAGCTCTGCTTATTTACGCCACCCGCGATGGTAAGATTCACGCGTGGGACTTGCGTATGCGGCGAGAGGCTTGGACTCTCAGCATTTCTCCCGAGCTGGGCTACGTAACGTGCATGACGCACTCTCTCGATGTTAGCTGGTTTGCTGTCGGTACAAGTCGAGGCTTTTTGTGTCTTTGGGATCTGCGCTTTTTGGTGCTTATTCGCATCTGGCGCCACTCGTCTCACCGCGCAATCCACCGGCTACAGCCCTGTTTGGGTCTACCTAATACGTTGCCGCTGGACGAGACGTCTGTGCCATTGGTATTTGTGGCGGCAGGCGATGGAGAAGTTGCTGTATTCGACCTCAGTATTGGAGCATGCCGTGCTGTTTTCCGGACACTTGAAGCGCAGGCATCAGAAGCCGAGGCCTGCAAGTGCCCGACGCTTCTGCATGTGGCAATCCCGCATCGCAGTCGAAGTGTACTTGGAAGCTTCTTGGGTATATACGGCATCGCGACGGCCTTCGACGAGATCTCCACGTCACCCCTCAGCGAGGAACCCAGCGTGCGCGCTATGCTGTGTCCGTCACTTCACCTGCGCGGCATCGGAGACGCGTTGATCACGGGCGGCGAGGACCGGCAATTGCGCTACTGGGATATTCGCAACGGAAAACAATCGTACACAATCTGCGGGAACGGAGAGGCCAAGTCATTCTACGACAACCAAGCGCCCCCTAACGACTGGTGGCGCATGAACCCGTCTTCCTCGTCGTCTGCGGCTGCTCCTCCGCAGCGCTTCGGCGAGATGCCAGCGGCGCCGTTGTCGACAACTGCCTCTATCACGAAACCCGAGTTTGCTTGGAGCAAGCTTAGCCCACCGCTCATCACGGTATGCCAAGACTCGTCCTTCTACTCGAGTCCAGGAGGTGTCGGAGGTGCTGGAGCTTCTGGAGCGGGTGGTGTCGAGTCCGCTATCAGTATGGAGCGGAGAGGCCTTGTTCCGCCGTCCCCGGCACACACAGATTGCATCCTGGACCTGACTCTTGTCGAGCTGGGAAGCAGCCAGAATCCGAGCCCAATGCTTGTTTCCAGTGGCCGCGATGCACTTATCAAGGTTTGGAAGTAACTCGGCGTCCAGCAGTAGGCATGGACGAGAGTATTGAAGTGATCAGCTAAGACAATAAAATGAAGAACACCATTGATGGAAAACGAATGCATAAGATGATTTCGCTGATAGCGAGCCCACACTTGAGCCTTTGAATCTAAGCTAGCTGCACCTGGGCAATCACCGCTTTTTGTTGCGCTTGTTGTTGGCGCCACCACTCTGGCGCTTCATTTTGAGCTTCCTGTTGAGTTTGCTGATGGCCGAGCCTCCTCCTTCACCGTCCTCACCGGCCGCGCGCTTCTTACCCGTCACAGCGCCACCTTGAGCACCCTTTTTGCCGAGCATGGCGTTCCGAGCCGTGCGCGCCTCCTTGAGCTTGGAGCGCTTGGACGGCAGCGCCTTGCCCTTGCGCTGCAGCTGTATCCGCTGGAAGAGCGTCAAGTGCTGCTCCTTGTCGACCTTCTTCCTGTTCAATTGACGGAAGGCAGGGTGCTTGGACTTGGCAGCAACTTCTGCGTCCGCCTCTTCGTCGTCCGAGGGTTCCACGTCGCTGCCGCTGTCTTCGCTGTCGCTCTGGAGGTCGCCCACGGACGTCGTGACCGTCACCACGTCGCCGAACTTGCCCTGTGTGAAGTCGTCGTTGAAGGTCATGACCTTGGTCACGGCGTTCGCTCCGCCCAGCACGGGTTTGCTCTCGTCCTCCGAGTCGCTCTCCTCCTCCTCCTCTTCTTCTTCTTCACTCTCCTCCTTCTCCTCCGGGTGCTCGTCCAGCAGGGCCGCAATTTTCTCCTTCTGCTCCTCCCGCCGCTGCTTCTTGGCCTCCAACTGGCGCTTCTTCACCTTGTACGCCTCCATGTCCAAACCGAAGCGACGGCGCTCCTGCTTGCGCTTGTGGAAGCCCGTGAGATACTCCCTACGCACAAACCAGTCAGTCTCCAGTGTAGCAATCGCCCATTGGCGCAGTCGTACTTGCGCTTGTCCGGGTCGAACGTCACCACGAGCTTCGACTTCTTGCGCTTGTTCGGGTTGGCGCCCAACCCTGTGGCGCCGCGGCCCAGCTTGGCCTTGCCCACCGCTCCACGCTTGCCCTGGCGGGACGTCGCTCCGTACGTCGAAGGCGCCATGTCAACTTGCTCAATGGTGCTCCAGTCAAAGCATGAAGGTGTAACCCAGGCGTACCCCCAGATGGGGTACCGAATGATGTACGCCACATACATGTACCGATCATCCGGTACCACGGAATATCGTGGGTTCGCTTTTTTGGCAGAACACAAGTGGGCATGA